>MU273488.1:0-189615 GCA_022160365.1 Vararia minispora EC-137
CTTGGCCCTATTCGGACACCGGACTCGGGCTCCGATCCGGTCCGTCCTGACATGTCATCCCGCGCTCGTCCGCGCGATTCGGACGTGGACTCGCGGGCGCCTGAACGCAGTGACTTTAATCAAGCCGAACCATCACCCTCCCGTAGAGCCTCTTCTCCCTGTTTCCAACTAGCGGGTCTTCCAGGCTCTCGTACCCGGTGCACTCTCTGACGCCAGCATAGTCTGCGTGAAGGACTTGTATAGGACGATCGGTTGTCTGTCTATGATAACAATATTGCGCGTATACGCCTCGTACTCAAGTTATGCTGCGTTTCCGTTCAAATGCTTGCACCAGCCGCCGATCGCGGTGGTAATGTTGCAAGTGCCATTGCGATCGGTCTGTCCTCTATCGCCAAGCATCGCTGCGATTGCATAGTAATTGTGTAGGGCGAGGCTATGGCCTCGATCGGCGAGCCGACGTAGGGACATCGGGCATTGAGCACCCAGCCCCAGATCTTGAGCGATTCCAAGTGCATGGCCTGAAAAACTTGAGCGGGTAGAGATGGCGGCGTGTTCATGCGCGTCCAGAAGCGGCTGCCGCACTGTTGTGCAGAAGACTGCTCCCAGTGCAGGCGCTGTATTTGAAAACCATTGCGCACATTCAGCCGGGGCTGCCCTCTCGGACGTGCGCACACGACGCGGAAATGCGGGGATGGGCACGAATCTTCTACGAACAGTGAGGAATTGGACTGTGAGCTGCGCCAAGCTAGGCTATGGCAGGATATGTTCGACCGGCACTCATACTCTCTGACGCATATAGCGTCCGTGCGCGTCACCCGCCGGTCCTAAGGCGATCCGAGGTTACTAGTACTAGCATTTCGTTCAACCTTGCGTTCAACAGAAGACTCACCGGAGCCGACAGTCTATGGGATGCGCCTCAAGCCCTCCTGGAGTTGATGTCGTGGAGCACTAAGCTGCCATTGGATGACTGTCTGTCGATGTGTTTATGGATGCTTCTCGCCTGATGCCTGCGGGGGCGGCCAACAGATCATGAATGATGATCTTGGCGGGCTGTGGGAGCTTGTAAATTGGACGAGAGCAGCTGGAATCCACACGTCGAAATTCTGCATGACATCTAGATAGGTATCCTGTGTGCGGCTTATAATAAATCCCTGGGCTCTAAAAACATACTATCACTGAGGCTGTCAATGCATTAAGGGGGAATCGAACCCCCGGCGGGTCGATGGCAACGACCCAGGTTACCACTACCCCATTAATGCTTGCTTAAATAGGAAAGAATAGCTACTAAGGCTCAAAGGAGCGGCTTGTCCTCGGCGAGTACCCCACATAAACGCCTTCTCATGACATGGCAACGACGTGGCGCGTTGAATGGAAAACCCGCGAAGACGGTCTAGTGTCCTGTGAGATGCGAAGACGGAACGGTCACCGGGACGAAGGCCACGTTGCCAGCGGGCTTTGGCATCAGATGGTCGGCTCGCGGGCGGTCGGCCGGTGATGGATTGCACTCTGGGATGTCCGAGGAATCGGGCGGGGCCAGCAACGGTCGTCGGGTGGTGGCGGCGAGATCTGTGGCGAGAAAGACAAGAGAGGAGGGTGAGAGAGAGGTGGGGAATGAGAGAGAGCGTGAGAGGGGATGGGCGGACGGGCTCGGGGGCGGAAGCAGCGGTGTGGGGCTGCTGGGAGAGTCGGAAGGAATACAGAAGGGGCATAGGCTGGCAAGGGACGGTGATAAGAGACGAGGCGGGGGTCGGAATTCAGGCGTTTCGGCTCGCTTTCTCTCGCGCAGACAGCGACGTTGTTGGATACTGTACGATACCCGGCCAGGCGACGTCGCCGACGATGCAGCGGATGTGGTCGACCTATCTGGAGTCCCATCCGACGGTCAATGTCCAGCTCCCGATGGTCAGTCTCATCTTTTTCGTTTAATTTCATTTCCTGTCATTCGCGCTCTGGGCGCTCGGCGGTGGCCGCGCTCGAAGAGGCAGTGTCCAGAGGCTGACGTCTTGTTTGCCCCTTCCATCCCTGCAACGGCGAACAACTCATCTCTCATGCACCGCCAGGCCGACCACGAGTAAGCCTCTTACCCTTCATCTCCTCATCGTCATCTCTTCCCTTCCATCATCATCTTCTTCCCGTCGCTTTCCTTGACCTCCCTTCCTCTCCAGCGACTACGGCAGCTTCAACAGGCGAGAATCCGTCAACTCGGACGCCGGTCGCTCTACCTACTCCCAGTCGAACTCGACCGCTCACATTCTTACTCCCTCCGCCCTGGAGCCCCCCAACCGCCCCTTCGCTGCCTCCACCACGACCACCTCCCAGATGTCCCGCACGGGCTCTCCCCTCCTTCGCTCCGGCTCTCCCGTCTCTCTCACCGTCAATTACCTCCCCACCAAGTTCTCTGATGCCCTCGTCTACAACGGTCTTCGCAACCGTAACAGAGCAGGTGCCAAGGGCCTTGGCTTCAAGCGTGGAGGTGGTACCGCTGCCTTCAGGGCCGGCGAGGCACGCGTCGCTACCGACGGCGACGAGGACTACGATGGTGTGCAAGGAGCATGGTTCGGTGCCAACGGTACCTTCAAGAAGACCCTTCGATGGAACAGATTCAAATGGACTCTCTTCTTCGCCAACGTGCTTGTGAGTGCCCCCTTCCTCCACAATCCTCAGGCACGTCCGTCGGACCACCCGGCGGTGTCTTCCGGCGCGCTGATGGCGGCGCACGGCGAGAGCGCCAGCTGTCGCATATGCGCGCCGGCGCCGTTGATACTATGTACGCCTTGTCGTCCGGCGGAGCGCCCAATATCTCATTGCGCCTGCTTGTCCGTTTCAAAGAATCGGGGCTGACGCGCACTCTTTCACGCAGTTCACGGGCTACTCTATCTCAGGCCTGATCTTCCTCCTCTGTACTTGGTTCAACGTCTTCCACCATGCAGACATCATCCTGATCTCCAACCGTACTGAGCTCATCCTGTCTACCGTCGCCGCGTCGCTCGGCATCGTAACGTCCATCGTCGGCTGGGCGGGCATCCTACTCAACAACCGCGCGTTCCTCGCCGTATACACCTTCCTTCTCTGGATCTGCTTCGCCTTCCTCGTCACGCCCGGCTACCTGACGTACAGGAACCGCAACTACAACCTGTCCGGCAAGATCAACCAGCAGTGGTCCCAGCAGCTCGGCGTCTCGGGTTGGCTCCAGATCCAAAACCAGCTCCAGTGCTGCGGCTTCTTCTCGCCCTTCGTCGAGGCCGCCGTATCGCAGACGTGCTACGCGCGCTCCAACCTGCCCGGCTGCAAAGGCCCCTTCATGGTCTTTGAGCGCACAGTTCTCGCGCGTTGGTACGCCATCGTCTTCGGCCTCGTCCCGTTCCAGATCTTCTGCATCGTCGCCGGCCTCCTGTGTTCCAACCACGTCACGTACCGCTTCGGCAAGGGCATGACGCCCAAGGCTTATCGCCTCGACATGTCCTCGATGGCCGCTATCATGGACCAGTACGCAAAGTGCGTGTTCTTCCCGTTCCCATTCCCCCGTCCGCCGCGTGCTGACGCTCAACAGCCAGCTCGCGGAGCAGTACGGCGCGGACGTCGCGAGCGAAGCGATGGCGCGCTCGCGCTCGAATCTCCACCTCGACGCGCTCCCGAACGTGCCCTACTCGAGCACCGCACCTTCCTTCGCGCACAAATGAGCGCCGCCGTGGTGCCTCGCTGGACCCTACGCTCTTGGACTCGTCGTACCCGTCTGTCTAGCACATCGCTGCATAGAACACTGCTCCGCTCGCCCGCCCACTCGCTAGCTCGCTCATCCGCTCGTTTCCGAACCCTTACGCTATCTTCTCATTACATACCCGGACTCGCTCGCGTGCCAACGAGGGTATTCATCTGTCATCTAGGGAGGTGTTCTGCGTCGACACCGTTGTATCTAAACTGACTCGGATTCCTGTCCTGGTCCGCTGGCCCGTGCGTTGGAAGAGCGTGTGATATTCGCTGAAGGAAAGTGCATGTTAACACAATAGTATTCGAGGTGTAAGGTACAATAAGAATAGAGAAGGACGTGTAGTGGTTATTCAGTGGGTAGGGTACAGGACGAAGGTATATGGCCAGCAGTGGCGTAAATTATGCAGTCAAGAAAGAGCGTCTGGGGAGCATATAGGACTGGTGGTCACGGGAGTCGCGGGCGATTAAACAGCCTCTGCCCACGGCGATATACAACGAGTTATGTAGGGTGCAAAGCCAAAACGGGTATGCGAAGTGTTGGAGCCTCGAAAATTGCCGTCTAAGTGCAGATCTATATTGGTATGCCAAACACTATGGAACAGGAGTCAGCACCACGTCCGTAGCCCAGCAAGGACAAGGGCACTCACGGCCCGCAAGGTCCTTGACAGACAACCGGCCGAGCCTACCGCCCTCACTCTCGCCGAGCGAGCTATCTGCGATGAGCTTCTTGCGTTCTTGGAGCGCGAGGATACGGTCCTCGATAGTGTCCTGAATGACGAAGCGCTCAACGAAAACGCTGCGCTTCTGGCCGAGGCGGTGGATGCGCGACCAGGCCTGGTTCTCGACGGCCTCGCTCCACGCGAGGTCCATGCAAATCATGCGGTTGCCCCGCGTGAGGTTTAGCCCGACGCCGCCGCACTTGGTCGACATGAGCATGAGGCGCGGCTTCTCCTTGCTCTGGAAGAGGCGCACGGCGACGTCACGCTTCCTCATACTCATGCTGCCGCGGTAGTGGATGTGCATGATGTCCTTCTCCTTGAGGAAGTTTGACATTAGGTCGATGCAAGATGTCCACTGCGAGACAACGATGATCTGCGCACAGGCGTCAGTATGCGTGGCCCTACGGACGGACGAGAAATCACCTTTTCATCCGGGTGGTTTGCGGTCCAGTCGAGGATCGTGTCCATCATATGCTGTAAGTCGCTGATCAGCGGCCCCGAAGGTAGATCTAGGGAGACACACACCTGCATCTTCGTCGACTGCAAGAATTTCGGCATGAGTTTGATCTGCTCCGGTGTAAGCTCAGGCTCATCCTTCTTCTTCCCGAACACGACCTCCGCCTCTTCCGGCTCGAACTCATCGTCCGAGTCCAGAACGATCGGACGCTTGCGTGTGCCGGAGGGCTTATTGGCCTTGGCTTTACGCTTCAGCGCGCGCCGCGCATCCACGTCCTCATCGTCCTCGTCATCACCAACGATAAAGTCGGACAGATCGTCCTCCATGTCCGCGTGCTCTGAGTCATCCTCGGAATCGACGTAGATCGCACGCCCCTTGCCCTTGCTCTTTTTCCGTGCCGTGCGCCGCGGTGGGAGGTCGTCCTCATCGTCTGAACCGAAGTCGTTGAGCATCTCAATATCCGAGTCGTCACCGCCCTGAAGGTATCGCCTCATGTCATTATCGGGTCGAGCATCAGGAAGGACGCCCTTAAGTGTCGCCTCGGGAGCATCCATCTCGGCGTCGGTGGGTTCGAAGGCAGCAAGGGAGAAGATCTTGTCGTCCGTAATATGGCCACGGCAACTAGGGCCTGCGCAGGGTGGTCAGTGGATATGCTAGTGCGACAGGATACTAGAGAACATACAATCGCGAGTTTTTGTGCGATCGTACGTGCCGTCAGCACCCTCACGCGGCATGGCGAAGACATCCTCTAGAGGCCCACACGTTAGAGGGAGTCATCCACAAAACTATCAGGTCTGGAAGCACACCTATGCACCCGCGGCAGAAAACATGCTCGCACTGCGTCACAATCGCATCTGTCAGAGTATCCATACAGATCGGACACTCTTCGCCGTCGATTTCCGCGTCAGGACTCTCCTTTTCGATCTTCATACGCTCACGCGCAATATCAACGCGTCTCTGCTTGAGTCTGTCAACAAAATTTGGACCGACAACATCTCGCGCTCGGGTGAGCTCGTCTTTGTACGCCTGCGGGCGCGCTGCGTCCGCACCGCCGAAAGACATGGCCGAGTTGGGGTCTTCCTGGATGAGCGAAGGATGGCTGCAGATCTGGCGGAGACGAAGCAGCAGCACGAGGACTTCACGGTAGTTCTTGAGGACGGTGCCAGCACGGAGAAAATCATTGAAGATTGCTTGGGACTGCGTCTCGATCTGGGAGAGGAAGATTGAATGGATTAGGATTAAAGCAAGGTGAGGAAGGCTTACCATTTTATAGATCTCACGCTCTTGCTCAGTGAATTCGAGCTTGATTATCTTGACATCGCGAGGAGGCAGTTCAATAAGTAGCTTGCCGTTGAGCATCGAGTCCTTTTTCCGCCGATACTGGAACGTCTTATAGATAGCTTGTAGCCGCCGCGTCGCCCTCTTGGCTGTGGTAAGGCATGTCAAGAATGCCCAAACCTCGCATAAGAACACATACGTTCTTTGCGCTCGAGGCGACCAAGGCGATCCCACCAGTACGTCCGGTCATACCAAGGACGCAGTCGAATGAAACGGATGATAGGGTACGCATCGTCGAGGCTATTAATAATCGGGGTACCGGTAAGAGCCCATCGGTACTTGGACTTCAAGTCAGCGATAGCACGCGAGGCCCTCGTCCTGCTACAAACGCGGCGGAAATGAGAAAGTGAAATGTGGTGAGATAGCAAATGACACACTGATTTCTGATATTGTGCGCTTCATCGCAAACTATACGGTACCACTGAAATGCGCTTCTAATTCAGAACACCTATCAGAAATTAGCTCTCGGGTCCACGAACCATGGTGCAAAAGAGCGGGCCACCTGTCTCAAACGTCAGGCCCACGAAAGTAAAATAAACAAGCACGTACGACCGCCAACCTTCCTTGCCACCGACTTTCTGCCCTCCCTTCTGTATGCATTAGCGCCAGGCCCGTCATCTTCAACGATGAAATCATCATCAGCTGATTTCTTGCCCTTCTTCCTCTTCTTTTTGTCCTTCTTTTCCCGACGACGTTCTTCTTCTGGGTCGGGCCATTCCAATGCCATGGTCTAGGAAGCATAACGTAAAAATCCGACGCAATTATCCACCCAAGGACTGGCATACCGCATAGGTCGTTAGCACAATTTCGTACTTGGCGAATTCCTTCGGTTTCAGGATTTTGGTCTTTTCCGAACCTGATGGCCGCTCGTCTTAGCACAAGTCTCCCTACCTAGAACGGAGGTCGCATACCGTGATATATGAGGCATTTGATACCGACGTTCGTCTTCGTCTCAATCTCGTCTTTCCACTGCTCAAGCAGACCGAGAGGCGCGATGATCAGTGTCTTCGTGCGGGGTTCGTCCTCTTCCGCAGGATTCATAACAATGGTTGCGATACTACGCGAGGCATTAAAATGAAAGATAAGGAAACGTGGGTGGTAACTTACGTCTGAATAGTCTGTATAATATTTTGTCGGCGCTGTGTCGTTCATCGGCTCGACAAGATAACACACCTTCCCGAGGCCCATCTCGTCACCAAGACAGCCACCGTGATAATGGCTGTCCTCTTGCTTGATCATCCAACTGACGCCAATAACTTGATGTGCCATGAGAGTGATCGTCATGCCCGGCGGGATTGTGTCCAAACTATCCAAAGCGAGTTCCTCCAGCGCCTTCCCAACAGTCTCATTGCCGTCGAACACCTCCGCATTGCTGGCGTTCACTATGAACTCGTTGATGCTGGAGGGGCCATAAATCAGCACTCTGACGAAGGCAGAAACCAAAGCCGCGCACTCGTTTTCATTCGCTCGTGGACCTACAAAATTGTCGCGCGCGCGGCCCATCCAGTTACCCTCATCGTCGTAGTTATCTTCCGCATCGGGAAGCTGTGCAAAGTCAAGATCTTTCTGCTTCCCGTCCTGGGGGTCCGGATCCTCAATAGCAGCATTGAGGACAGAGGCATTCTTAACTACAGCATTCGGTGGGCGGCGGAGGCGGCGGCGGCGGACAGGAGTAGGTGCCGGTTGATTAGGCGATGGCCGGTTCTGCATGTGTGCTACAAGCCGATCAGTCTGACTTTCGGGAGTCACAGACGTCTTCGGAGGGAGCTTGACGTTTGAACCAGATGCGACAGCATCTAGTGAACGCTGTGGAGTCCGAGGAAGGATGCCATCCTTTGAGTCAACGCCGTCAGGGAGACGGATTGCAGGCAGAGTAGGTGGCCGAACTCTCGAGCTTGCTGCGACTGGGCTAGGCTCCCGCTTCACCATTGGACGAGACTGCGACCAGACTGGCGAGTGTTGTTCACGCTTGATAGCAGGTGCTTTCTTACGTAAGGGCAGCTGAACATAGACTTGGAGCTTAGGAGCCGGAGCCTGGTGATTAGACAAAGCCAGTGGCTTGACGTCAGTGTCTTCGAAGTCGGATAATTTTCGTCGCTTGTTTGGCACAGGTGGTAAGCTGGGGCCAGACATGCATGTGTCAGATCCATCATCCATGATATTGCTTAAGTCGCCCTTGACGTCACGAGAAGGGGACGCAAGCATAAGGGGGGGCTCGCGTGACGAAGGGATGAAAGACGAGTTGGATGGGAGTGCAGCTGCTTTCTCAGACGAGCGATGGACAGGACGAGGCGAAGAGAACGAGCGGGATGGAGGAGTTTGCTGGGGACAAGGCTGGGGATAGCCATAACTTTAGCACTCAATTAAATGGCAGGAAGGGCAAAGGGCTACCGAAGGTGCAGTCCAAGCCTGCGTGGCACACTCCGCACGCTCTTCGTGCATTGCATGTGAAGGGTGAGAGGAAGCTCACGAACGATCCAGACGCGCCTGAAACGCGTACCGATGTGCACTAGCGAATTAAACTGTTCTTCAATATGATATAGCAATGGCTTCCAAAGGGTCGATACGAGGGGTATTCAGGCTGAGCTTCTTGACATTGGACCTGAAGGAAACTTGTAGGAGAGAAGAATGACGGAGCGCTGGGAGAACCGAAACCGCGCCGCGTCTTCGACGCGTCGCCTTTGTTTACGCTTATTTATGGGCGCGTCTCCTCTGCCTCCGCCCTTCACCCTCCCCGTTCGAGACAAGTTCCAAGTTTCTGCTTCACCTCAACCCTATACTCCTCAAGCTCATTCACCCTATGTCTGAACACATTCTCATGTACATAAACGCATGTGCTTCATGCAAATCAATATATGTGCCACAGCTCTGCAAAGACCAATCCCCGCCGCCCCGCCACAGGCGGGGCCCGACGTACTGTGATGAGGCTCCTGTACTCCCCTGATAGTATTCCTTGTTACGTATATATAAAATGGAAATAGAGTGAAAGTCTACCGAAGTGGAAACCAAAGGAAATGGGTGAACCAGTAGATGAAAACGCCAGGAGAACTTTTTGTGATTAAGAACCTGACAGTACATTACGAAAATGAGATGGCCGCAGGGGCTAGCAGAAGACAGTGCAATAAGGACACCTAAAGTTAAACGCGCCTGAGCCATTGTAATGGTACCTGCGCCGTGCATGATGTAATTCGAACGAGTGAAGAAATAGAGGTTCTAAATGCCTACTACCAACGCGCCTCGGACAACAAGCGGTACTGTAAGAGAACCACGACAAGTTGATGCCAGGTCTTTGAAAACATAACATCTGGCTCTCGGTGGTAGGCAGCAAAATGACGGCGCTGGACCACGAAGCGCCAGTGGGAATGAGTGCGGACAGCAGGATTGCTAGGGTGGACATCGTCATGATAACTACAGGCAAAGCAGCGCTGGTAGGTGTTGCTTGTAAAGTACCTGAAGGGCGCCCCCAGTAATACAACCCCAGGGACTGGCAATTAAAAATCGACCCTCCAAATTCCTACCATAGAGCAGGGCAGAAGATACGGCGGCTTCAAGTCCGTCACTTACATTAGATAGTACTACTGACATGAAGTCTATGCGCTGCAGATCCACAGCCTGAGAAAGATGCGTCAGATCCCTATAGTGGAATGACTTGATCCAAGTTTCTATGCCGTATATAAAGGGCCTAAGGATCCCTCCCCACTTAACGCCACCCACTTACAGTTTGAAGAACGGGCCTCCAAGGTTCTAGCAGAAGAGGGAGCAAGCTAAGGAACAAGCCCGAGCATTCGATACATTCGTAGAAACAGCATTTCTCGCTATGCAAATCGTTGCATCCCCGTCTAATTCTGCGGGACGAAATCACGAGAGTTTACCAGGAATTGCTCTCAGTTCCACCGAACTGAGAAGTGTGCGTATAGGCCTACGCGTCTGGATGCGTAGCATTGTGGTCAGCTACAAGCACGGCAGAGACAGAGTTCAGCATTACTTCGGTTGCGTCTGCAGGCCCGCGGAAAATGCTGTTGCCCTGGAGCGTTGAAGAGTATGAGTTTTGAGGGAATTTAGTCTTCTGCCGTCCAGAGAGGCGCCATTGATAGGAACCTCCCAGCACCTACGCAAGCTAAGCCACAATCAAAGCAAGAGCCACATACAAAGAATGGACCTAGGGATCATTAGCGAGAAAGTTCCTGCAAAGTGGATTATGCGATTGCGCGCCTCTTGCAGAGTGAAAGTCGAAGTATACAGGCCTCCCTCGGAGAGGCTTTACAGATGAACCGGTAGCCAGGTAGTGAGAAGTTATAGAAGCCCTGAGGAAGCGTCCCGATGGTGACTTCGTTGTTCTCTCCACTCACACCGATGATACCACGCTGCAGCATGGCCTCAGTTGTCATTGCGCATCGAGCAAACAAAATGAAGAAAACTAGGACAAGCTGAAACGTAGGTTGTTCCAAGTATTGCATCCTGGCATCGACAGCCACGAGAGAAGCGGACCATCGGTTACTGTGCTATTAGCGAAGCTATCCGAGTCAGTGGTTCCCAGGCCATTGAGCTCAGGCTGTCTAGAATGTGAAAGAATGAGTAGAAGTTATGATATTCGCAACAAACCTCTACATTGGCCACTGGGCCCTGGAAGAAGCTACAACAATGGAAGTCCATCAAGGATGCACACTGCAAGTCTGACACTGGCAGAGCGCGCATGCAGGTAAGAGCTTGGGTAAGAGTCGCAATACTACAGGTCGACGTATGTTTGTTTGTTTGTTTGTTTGTATATTATTTCCTGTCCAAGGGGGGTCGACGTATATATTCATTCCGCCAGGCGAGCAGCCATTCTCGGCGAGATGGCGCACGTTGATATTGCTAGTCTGACGCATGGATGACTCATAGTTGATGGATACGAGCCAGAGATCTGACAACCTAGCTGGTGTCTGCAGAACCTGAACGCGTCAAGCATGGGAGCAAGTGACCTTTATCTAAACCACGTAACGCACCAAGGTTTATATCCCACCCAGCGTAACGGGAACAATGCACAAGCTGCAATAAGATATCAAGGGGCAGATCAGGCGGAAAGTGCTTAGAATACAGACCTAAGAAATCGCTTCATGCCAGTTCCCCGCTACAAAGCTCTTTCCTCCTCAGCGGTCTGCCACCCTCTGTGTCCGCCGAAAAGATAGGAATAATCTTTTCTTGACAACATGATTGGACACTGTCGGCAAGGCATTCGTCGGGAGGGTGCCAGCCGGGAGGAGAACTAGAGTAAGAGTGGGATGCTTTTAGAACACCGAGCCAGGTGCGAATTCGGGAAGAGGACTTCGTTTTCGAGCTGGTCTTAAACGAACAGGGAAAATAGGTGTGCACTCAGTCAGCTGGTTCCGAACGAAGACTGGAGCCCAGAACAGTCCAAAAACGACAGAAAGGCTAATGACGAGCGAAAGAAAGGCCGTACTTGCACCGTGCACGTGAGATCGCATGCGACGTCACCTTTATGCTGTCCTGATCATGAACACTCCGTGCCAATAGATGTTGAGCCTCTCCACGAGCTTCAACCCCTCTTCACATCCTCGTTGCAAGAATCTAGAGGTTGTGCGAGACACTAGAGAGAGAAGCTTTGGATGAAAATGGCACTATGAATGCCCCAACAAGATACTAAGTCAGAGAGAGAAATATCATGCTTACGTTCCATTCCGCCCAACAGCCTTGCAAGACGAACTGACCTGCTATGCCGCGATCAGAAGCATACAAGCTTGCATTAATGACAGATAGCTGTCGTGATAGCTTAGAGCGAAGACAGTTCCCGAGACGGCAGGGAAAACACAGATCATTAGTGCGCACGTATGTCGGATGCATGGAAGTCTATCATATCACCTCACACTGTCATGTACCATGTATATCCGCCGCGTCCATCTTCTTCTCCTCGTGGTGACGCCGTCGGCTGGGACAGGAAGCGGATCAAGCCATGCGTCGTTGGTGTAAACCCAACCATCTAGAACAGTTCAAAATCTTCAGACACGTGCACATAGCAGTACACACTTTCGTCCGAACCGACGCTGCTCCATAAGCCCTCAACGTCTGCACGCCAATCCTCTGTCTCGACGAACGCCCAACCCCGGTCAAGCTCGAATGTGAGATTGCTACTGTGATCGCATCAACGCTGTCCTGCACGGCCGTCTCGAAGCAGAAAGCCACGAACCGCACGTCACCGCCCGCAAGTGCACTCCACCCGTCGCGACCGCGCGTCCATGCAACTCGCTCTCCTGGCTTGAGGTGAGTTTTACTCCATGTCCACAGCTCCCCGCTTAGGCGCTCGTTTTCGTACAGCTCGACTTCGCGTAGAGGGCTCTGCCAGACCGTGTCCTGAAGGCGGTCGTCGTCAATCACACGCGCAATGCGCACGCACATGCGTCGAAGCGGAAGGGAATGAATCAGCGCGGGAAGGTTGTGCAACGTCCACGGGTGAGTGAGCATGAAAGGCGCTAAGCCCAAAACGAGGAAAACAGCGCGCAAGGGGATGAATGGAAGTATAAAGAGAGAGACGGCGGTCAGGATGCACGTAAACGTCAGAATATGCAACGTGTATGGCGTCGAATGGGTGAGGTGAGGTATGTAAGGAAATACAGCGTCGTAGAGGTCAGCACTACGGAACGTTAGGAGGCGGTAGGGAAGACAAAAAAGTCGCGCACAATGCTCCCATCAAATTCTGAATGCCTTGTATATTTGCGAACCATTCTGAGCTTCCCTCCCGTGCGTTGGCACGAGGCGGCGGAAGGATCTCGGGATCGTTAGATTCTGCTGAATGTGGAGAGGGATGTGTAGCGACGAGGACAGAGATAATTATGGCATTCGGAAGAAGCAATATCAAACGCGGGTAATAGCCTGGATTCAACGGTGAGGCCATATCTTCTCCTCGTGGTGAGTATACGCACATACAAACGCGTATATTGCCATCCACGTCGCGGTGAATTTCCAGCCCTTTCGCCATAGCAGAATCTCTTCAATTCGATCCTGAAGCCAGAAGACAGGCCCAATCTTACTGATAAACCTTCGGAAATTGACAGTGGTGATAGGTACAGAGAGGGGATCCCTTGTTGATAGTAAAGCAACGCTACCCCTGGGGTTGTTAGGTACGGCGGTATTTGGTATCTGGAGAGTCGAAGCGAGTAGGAGTCCGGGTAGGTTTCCGAGTGCCGACTTTCCCGGTGATGCTTGACTCGGGGATGAGGGGCATTCTTCGGAAACCTGAATCGGAGGAGGCAGAGAAGAGGCCACGGCCGCTGCAGGAGGCGCTTTGTTGGAATACTGTAGGGTAACCTCTGGTTCATCAGGAAGGAGCGCCGCATACGGGGGCACTTGAACATAGGCAGGTACCGCCATTACCGCCGCTGGGTCAAGGTTAGCACGTAGAATAGAGCGCCGATATGTAACCTGAGCGTACTCGAGCCTGGCCGCTTGACGGGTCAAGTTTACCTGTGAGACAGAGACAAGCAAAGCAAAGCTGATTATCAGCTGCTCGCGGCTAATACGACCGTCGCAAGTTGGGTGACCCCGGATCGAAGACTATGACGCGTTGAACGCTGTTTGGCAGTATTTGTCCAGAGCTAGGGCTTGAACACAGACTTGAACTTCCTCGAGGCTTTACTGTCCTCCGCGGCCACCGGAGCATATGTCGCTCTTCGTCGAGTAGCAGAACGCGCAATTTTCGCTACGCTCTTTGTTCTATTACTACGGCTTCTTGAGTCACTGGAGATTATGTCAACCGTCAGCACTCTCGCCAGCGACGCTTTGTCCAATCCTCTGGTTGTTTCTTTGAACAAGCTCGTCACAGGACTTGGTCTACCTTTTGAGCTGGAGACGCCTTTGGATCTTACTCCTTCCCTTCTTCTTGCTATCCTTGAATCGCTTCTGGAAAATCGCCTTCCCATAGCTCAGCCAGTGCGCGAATCGCGAGACCAGTCCTCGAGAGTCGCCGCTATGAAAATATTTCTAGGAGTACTTGAGCACGATGTCATTAGGCAGGGTGCTCCGCATTTTTGACAGCTCACACGCCATCTGCTGATAGTCGCCTTCAGATGTTGGACTGAGCGATATCGACCCTCGTCGCTTGGCAGCTGGGAATTGGGAGGAAATCGTGTTCATCGGAGAGCTATTATGCTGGCTGGGAAAGCAGATGGGCTTTCTACGCTCATCGCACGCCTCCAGTTCTGCTTTAGCCGACCCTCCTCCCGAGCACAGTCTCCCACTTCGAGCCAACTCCAGAAGAAATCCCTCTCTGGCGCGTTCCCCTTCAGCCCTCTCCGCTTCAGTCGACAGTGCACTTGCTTTCGTCAATATAGACGACGGATCAAATATTACTGAACCGTCCGTTTCCTACAAAAGCGGACAGGTTGCCGCTTTGTACCCTCAGCAATCACCCAGAAGACGCGTTCAGCCGATGTGTATCCACGAGCTCGAAGATCCCTCGTTTCTTGGGTCTGTTCGCGGGCACGCCTTGGATCATGGAAGCCTCGCACGGGACCTATCCGAAGGCGACGTCTCGTCCTTGTTCTGTAGCTGTGCAGACGACTGTTCAGACCTCACTAGCCCGAGCATAGCTGCCAGTTCAATCAGATACGACGGATACATGGAGCTGGTTGATGAAGAGGCTGAGGTAGAAGCGTTCGAGAGACACCGCGCCATCGACTCGCGCATGTGCAGCACACAGAGTGCGAATCCCGCCGTGAGTGATCTCCCGGCTTTGAAGGTTTCGAGGCAGCCAGATCCGAGTTGTTTTCTAGGTTATAACACCACCAGCGAATGCTCCCGGGAAGCGAAGAGTGCTTACGAAGCACACTTCTCCGACTCAACATACTCTAGCGCTCTTAAATGAGCGCGCTAGGCTTCTGTCAGAACTTGCAAGCCTGGATCTAGCACACCGGGATTGACTGGCTTTTTGGAGGTCGGACCCGGCTCGCGGCCGAGCAGACTGCCCGTACGTATAGTCCTCCAAATTCGGCCTGTGATGTTTCTGTATTGGTCATAGTTTAGTGTTCAATCCGTCTCCCAGAACTTTGGTTTGGATCGAACGAGTTGCCTGATCGTCTCAACACGAGTCACGCTATGTCATAACCTCCATCCTGATAGCGCGCGACGCTCCTTCCTCTTCGGTACCACCACGTGTGCCCTTTCCCCTTCGGAAATGATTGGTTGTTCTAACCGCAGCGAAAGCGCAGAACTTTAATTGCCCATTCAAGCCGAAGGCGAAACGCCAATATGACTGGAGCCCTGGATCACCGCCCTGGATATCGGTTATGTTATCTACTCTGGTCCTCCTTTATAAAGCCCTGCGGCCTCTCACCACACCTCCCGCGCCAATCTTTCCCTCTTCCTCTCACTGTCGTGTTGTATCATTACTTCTGCTCTTTCTTTCTTGCTGACGTTCTTCGCTTCTACAAGTCTCTCCATCACACCAGCTAAGATGCACAAGTCACCGCGCAGCACACCAACAGCATCATCCCCTTCTTCATCCCCATCCTCATCTTTGCCGTCCTCGCCGCTATCCCGTTCGCCTGCCTCGCGCAGGGTTACGTTGCCCCGCATACGGTCTCAGCCCCGCATTGTCCGGGCGTGCACCTCCCTGGATAGCATAGCGGAGGAGGCGCAGCCTGAATCTGATGCTCCGATCGACCTCGGTATAAACGAGTGTTTCCGGCCATCACTGGTGAAACCAACAGACCAAGCGCAGCCTCGTGCGCGACATGAACAGGGAGCCTTATCGTCCCGAGGCGATTGGAATGGCAAGAGAGGCATCGTTGTTGGACCGGCTTTACGCGACGTGTGCGGAATATGGTGCGAGACAACCGCCCCCTACACAACGACGAACGCTGACATCTGTCTCGCACGATCGATCAGTTTCGAGGCCGCTGTGAAGCCAAATAAAGCCCGATGCTGCGGGCAGTTATTCTGCTTCCAGCACCTCTCAGACGTGCGTCCTTTCTTCCCCCAGGCTTACATTCTCCTCACACGCGTGTCTACATATGCTAGTGGCTTGGAGCAAGGACTTCCGATGGCCGGTGTCCGACGTGTCGCGTTCCGCTATCATTAGAGCATGACACTATTGCTCTCCATCCCCCGAGCAGGCGTAGTGGGCCGCCGCTTGTAGCACGGCGCGGCTTGACTCCTCGCAGAGTCGAAACATCTACCCTGCCCTGGATGCTGAACCCCTCACTTCACCGCCGGAAGCCGAGATCAGAGACCCCGACTTCGTCGGAGACGGACAGTTCTTCGTCAGAGGGCGAGTCTGGTCGGAAGCGGCAGCCTCAAGGCGAAACGAGGCCGGTCATTGTTCGGCCCGAGTATGAGAACATGCAAGATCTCATGTCTGCGCTCGTTCCGTTCCATTCCTTCGGCGCGTTGCTTCGTTTGCTCGGATTTGCGTTAGTAGTCGGCACGCTGCTGTCTTGACTTGACGAGTCCGGATGCCCTATGACGAAGATGGCAAGCGTTGGCGCTATCTATGATTCGGACTAACTTATAGTTGCATTTACCGAGGATGCCTAGCCAATTATGTATAGCGCACTCTCTCGATTTCCTTCATTTCCTCACACGACATGTCCATAGAACAGCTCTAGATTCCGAGCTTGTACAGTACTATGCAATCCGTAGACACTTGAGTTTATTTTTGTGTGACTGGGCTAAAGCGATATAACACGATCCGGTTCATATCACGTGCCATTGAGCGGCACGCCAGGACAGGCGGCGAGCACGCCATCGCCGCGACATTGACCAAGACGGTGAATCCCAGGCTATGGCGGCGGCAACGGCTATTACAGCTTCGAATCAGACTTCAATATCGGCTTCGCCCCATATCGACGATATATTTCCTGAAGTCATCCTCGACGTCTTTCAAATTCTTGCGAACTGTGAGCCCGGCTTCTGCCACGTCACGCATCCTATCCTCGCTGTATCTCATGTATCCCGTCGCTGGAGATACATTGCACTCGCTCATAAGCAGCTTTGGTCTCGTCCGATCTTTTACTCTCGCAAGCTAGCGGCAATTTTCCTGAATCGCTCGGGAAATCTGCCTATATCTGTGACCCTCGATGCAGACAGGGTATTCGCACTCTCCCGCCTCCAGGAGCCGTATGACGAATTCGAACTTTTTCAAGAAAAACAACTGGCGCGCATCCGCGAGCTCGACCTTTCTCTACCTATCGAATGTGGTGTCAGCATCGCTGAGCCCCGCACGCTGAGTGCTATCTTCTCTCCCAAGCGTACTCCAATCCTCGAATCCCTCACTTTGGGCCACGGGTTCGTATACGATCACCTGACGCAAGCACCACCAACCTTGCTCCGTGTCAGGCTGTCCCACTCTTTGATCGCAGACCAACTCCCCATTTTCCGAGCGGTGCTCGTACACCTTGAGATATCACACTGCGAAGTTGCAGACGCGAGCGCCGACATCATGCACCAGATCCTAGCGGCGCTTCCTAGCCTTGAACGGCTCATATTGGATTATGCGCAGGAGGGATTCCAGGCTTCCTTGTCTTCGGCTACATACTCGCCCATCATTCTCGCTCGTCTGCGTCACATCGAACTTTCAGACACCGTGAAGAACATCGCGCATAGGCTTCGCCTACTGTTCTTCCCTGCAGAAACTTTTTTGAAGGTATCATCTAGCACTCCGTTCGATATGACCGACTTCGACAGTCTGGCATTCATATCGCAACACTTGGAAGATCGTCTTCATCCCACGCTAGGGCAAGTTCGCACCCATACAACCCTCCGTATCGCGTCCCCAACCAAGGATGTCCCCACGGAAACCGTCGTTCTTTCATATCATTACAATGGGAATGGGAGGGTCATCTCTAGACCTAAGCAGCAGGAGATATCCATTGCTGTTCAATCAAGTCACATGCCCTTGCACCTCCTCTTGAGCACACTATTGACCCGCGCTATGCCCCGCGTGCTCACCGTTAACCATATGTCATACGCCCGTCTCCCATCGTGGCGCGACCTCGCGTTACTCATTCCCTCCCTCGAGGAGGTTGTCCTCGCTGGACATTCGCCTATCGCCGAGGCATTCTTCAAAGCATCACTGGACCATGCCAACCTTACCACTATCTTCCCCCATATTACCCGCGTTACCCTTGACTGCATTGCCATTGGCGGAGATCGGGGCGTCCAATCATGCCATCTCTTGAAGATTTTGAAGACCAGGCCGGGTTTGTGCGCACGCGTTCGGCAGTGCAGAGTGTCAGGGTGCTTGCTTATCTTGCTTGGGTCCACACTTCGACGTGATCGTGATCACCAATGTACCTGGAGTGGGGAGTTCACATGGGCTACGTTGGCAGAATAGTACGTCGCTTCCAGAGAAATCGATCCGAGCATGAGCTAATGTCTGCCTGTAGACCTTATGCGTGGTTTTCCTTCGTATATGCGAACCAGAAACTCTGCTGCTGCTATGGATTTTGCGCGTTTTACCATTTGCTTTGTTTGTTGGATATCGCCTGGATTTGTACAGTAGAATGCTATACGATACCACAGTCTATTGCACGATCCCCATCTTACCTCTGGCATGAGCAAGTGGGTACAAACAATCCAACTCTCTGCATTAATAATAACGGCGCCGAAGACACTGACAGCGACATCAGCGGTGAATCGGCTTTATCGGGCCGACTCCTCATGATGCAAAATCCTAAGTTCGAGTCAAGCCCACAGTACTTTCTCCCCGCCCACAATGGATGACACTCTCGCCCAGCCAAAATCCTCTGTTCCAAAAGAGGATTCTGTTCTGCGCGACGACGCGGACAGTAATTCGTCCGGAGACGAGGACGGTGGCCTTGACTGGTCCAAAATTCCGTACGTTGGTCATCCGCTTTGTAGAAGTATAGCGCCGACCCCACGCAAGGCAGGAAGGGAAGCAGTGTATCGAGACCTGTAATTCCCAAGCGCGGAGAGAAGGATTTTGAACCGGCGCAAGGCTCGAACTTGCAATTGTATCAGCTCGACCGTGCGAGGACGGCGATGTTTGATGTCCTGCGGATACATCGGTCTGTCGCCAGGTGTGACATGAGTGCACACTTTAGGAACGTGGCCTAACCCTCATTGCTGTAGTAAATCGATGAGTTATGCTGTCTGGCATCCGGCCATCGCTCGAGCGCATGTCACGACGGCTCGGGGCGTTGACCTCGCCTCGATGGGACACACCGTCGCACGATCTTCATCATCTGATCCTACACGAATGCATAAGCGTCTGGAGCTTCTTCCTGAGGAAGCGCTCTATCTTGTTGAGAAGGGGACGCTGCTGTGCTGGAAGGCTGTCGAAGGGTTTGAGATAAAGGACGATGAGGTAGGTGGTACAATGCTTGGTGCACCGATGTCAGTGCAGGAGGCTTTTGCGACGATGCTGGATACGGAAGGAATCACACTGGAACGCTATCAGGTTCGTATCTGTGTGCATTGTCTGGGAGCTGTGCTTTACGGTAATCTTTTAGGTATATTCCTACCTTCGTCGTCTAGGATTCGTCGTCACAAGAGCGAAACAGCCATCTAAAGCATACCCTCTTCCTGCACCGTACCAGTCCTTTTTTCTCCCGTCAGTTGATCGGCCGCCATTCTTGAGCCATTTGATATCTTCTGTTCTCTGGCCTTTTAAGCGCATATTTCGGGCGTTCTTTTTGCCTGTTGTCAACTGGTGGCGGCCGATTACACACAAGCCATGGTTATTTTACAACATGGATTACGGTGCGAACAATGTTCGCTTACACCGGCTTTGTGGTCTGATCCCAGACCAACAGCGACTGTGTACAAATCATTACGGCTGATACCATCTGGCCACTCAACACCTCTCCACACCATGTCTACAGAGCCGGATTCTCCGTACGAGGTTTTCTATCACCTCTACAAGCCTCCGACGCCATTCAAGAAATCTGCTCCTCCTGCACCAGACTTCTCTGTCGTTGTCGTAAAGCAAGTATATCAATTGTTTACAGGGACTTCACCACTGATCAGTACGGCTAGCGCGCGGACAAGTCCAATACCTACGTTGGTAGAATTCGACCGGTTGTTTGCTGATCAACCAGTCTTGCCGCCGCCTCTTCCGCGCCAGCGAAAGCCTCCGCCGAAGCCTGAGGCGATGAGGGCGGCACAGGCTCAAGTTACCACTCCGGCCATTCGACCTGTGACAACGTCCGCATGGATGCGCTTTCTGTCGCCATTTTTATCCCGCAGAGCAGAGGTCCCGACAGTGCCCCAACGACGTGTCAATCCGTTCATGGCGCTGCGGCAGGGCAACAGAACGATTGTCATCGCGGCAGTTGACGGAGGAGTCGCCAGCTTCTTCCGGTTCGGTCAGGGCGCATTCGAGGAGTGGCCAATGGCTTAATCATGTTGCTATCCCTCGCTTGACAGTAGTTTGTTTCCCCATTTTTATAGTGCTAGGGCGGCTGCGATCATAGCGAGCAATAGCTTCGCTTCTCATAGATGTACTCCAGAGTAAGCAAGGGGCAGAACGGACATAATGGGATAATGGACCAGTTATACGTTCGATGGAGATCTCTAGGGCTATCGCAGAAAATGCAATGGTTGCTGACTACGGTCGCGTTCCGTTACAGTGGACGTTCTGCCCTTATCACAGTGTTTGCAGGTACCATTTAATCATGATACAGTAACCCGAGCTGACTTGTTCCTGTAAGCATCGAGTGTTAAGTAAACAATGTCGCTGGTGCTTAACTACGTTCTCACCCGCGATCAACTGGAGGTACGCGTCGGCGCGGCGACGTTCGGCGTTGTTGCGTCAGCGACCGGCTAGCTGAACCCGCGCGCAGAAGACACGAAAAGCCGCCCGCCTCACTCGTCTCGCGCACGGTAGACGCTACAAATAACAATGCGCTCACCTTACCCCTTTCTTCTGAAACCCCGAGCTCCTCTCCTCCCCTCTCCTTCATGGCTCGTGCTGTTGGAACTGCAGCGATCTCGAATATGGCTGCACCAATAATCAATGTCGTTGAACCGCCGCGCAAGTTCCCTTCGCTTTCGATCAACGGCGCCCGGCCTGCACATCATCTCAACGACACGAAGTCCAAGTTTTATCCGCCTTGGCCCTCGTTCAGGTACCAGGATAGGTCGCAATGGTTCACGGTCTGGAGACCCGTGCCCTTCTATGGAGACAGTGCTCACCATTTCTGCTAAGACTTTCATGTTCCATGGCTCCGCCAGTATCCCACCGGACGTCAAGAAGCGTATACCTTCGCAAGTGCCAACATGGGGATCAGCGCTGGAGAACAAGTCTCAAGCGAAGGCTACTTGGCTTGGGTGTGCTCTTCGCTGGTGATGTCTTCCGATTACGTTCTGACCTCCATGTAGCCACGCCTGTTACCTCCTTGAACTGCCTATTCCTCCAGGTGCATCTCGCGGAATGCGAATCATCTTTGACCCTGTTCTGTCGTACCGATGTTCTCCGAGTCAGCGCATCGGGCCTGCACGCTATACGGATGCACCGTGTAAAGCCGAGGAAATCCCAGCCGTAGATGCCATAGTGCTCTCGGTACGCCACATAAGCACTAATCCCAAGTTCGGAATTTAACACGTAGCTCGTCAGCACGACCACTATGATCATACAGATGTACCCACTCTGCGTGCCCTCCTCGCTAACCCCGCCTCTGCCGCGCACGTCTTCGTGAGCCTCAATAACAAGGACCTCTTCTTAAACGAAGTCAAGCTTCCTGCAGAGCGCGTCCATGAGTTCGAGTGGTGGGACCAGCGTATTATCACTGTGTCACTGGGTAAAGATCAGTCCGTCCGCGCTCGCATCACAAGCACGCCGTCACAACATACCTCGGGCCGCACAGGTTGGGACCGCTGGCATGCCCTCTGGAGTGCATGGGTCATTGAAGAGCTGCCTGACATCAACTCGGATACGACCGTTGGAAAGAGACTTTACTTCGCGGGCGACACAGGATACAGGACCGTCCGCAAGGGCGACGACGAGGACAAGGTACCGGTGTGCCCCGCCTTTGCTGAGGTGGGAGAGCGCTTCGGCGGCGTCGACGTCGCGCTTATCCCGATCGGCGCGTACGCACCACGCACGATGTGGTCGAATTTGCACGCAGACCCTGCGGATGCGGTGAGGATTATGAAGGACGTCAAGGCGAAGCGGGCGCTGGCTATGCACTGGGGGTATGTTTGTCTTGCTTATGCCTTCTGCTGAAAGCCCTGAGTGATCCGCAGGACATGGTCTTTGACAGCAGAACCTGTTTTAGAGCCTCCACAAGTTCTGATGATGGAATGCAAAGCTGCAGGCATTGGTGAAGACGAATTCCTAGTTCCGGCTTTGGGCGAGACCATACTGTTCTAGGGGACTAGCGATTTTCGTTAGGGGATACGGGAGACTTTTTCCTGGGTTCATCTAGACAGCCATAGAGATGTCTTTGTAGAAGGTATCCGCCCTGAGCGCCGCATCCTTTGAAGGCCTTGACGCTGTCCCTGGCATCGGATTATGCGAAGCCTGTCCCTCAGCAGCAACTTCAACATTAGAAGTAAACCGACTCATTTACATTACGAAAGCAAGTTTGCAAAGCTTACGCCAGCGAGCTAGCTGGCGAGCGGTGAACACAAAAGCGGCGCGGAGACTAACTACGGTAGCGGGAAGACGAAGGACTGTTCGAGCTCAGGAACTCGCTGCGCTGCTCCAACAGGTTCACCAGGAATCAAATTGGGCTCTAACAGCGTGTAAAGGTCGGGGTGCGCAGGACGATACGGAGGGCAAAGCTCCTTCGCCTCACACGCTGCCCAATCACTCCAGAGTTGGTTAGTAAGTAAGGGAAGAGACGGTGAGCTAACAGACGTACAAATTAGCAAAAAGCTCGTGCGATTTAATCTCCTTGATACTCAGTCTCTCGAATGGATCAGGTTGGAGGAGCTATGCGGCGCGTCAACGGATGGTGCGTGTGAGTCTCGCAAAGGCAAACAAACCTGCTTTACGAGATCTCGTCCTCGTTCATCGAGATTTGTCCCGACAGCCTCAACACCTAAGCCTTCCAGAAGGCCAAGCGAAGAGCATTCCTGAGCACCAATGTAGCCCTTCAGAGGTGCCTCGCAGGCCATAATGAAAAGATCCAGAAGGACCTTGCCATAGGACCAGAGATCCCATTCTATTTGTGAATGTGGTGGAAAGTTCTTGCGAGAAGTAGGTACAGGTTCGCTGGAGAGTAAGGAGGTTAACTTCCCGAGAACGAGGTGACCATCCAAGCCGATAAAAATATTTCTCAGCGTGATATCGCTGTGAACGACGCCTATCTTCCGCAAATGTTCGATGGCAAGGAGCTATGGCCCCGCATCAGTAGGCTCAGTTAAGGCAAAGGTGAATGGACGTGACACACGAGCTCGGCTGCAAAGAAGACCACGTCGATCGTGCGGAGCGGCATCTTGGCATCGGCAAGAAGATCGTGGAAACTGACCACGCACACAGCCTGTAGCATAACTCGTAAGTCTTGAAGCCTCTACTTCGAGAACGGGAGCAAACGGACCGTGGCAAAGTAAACGTTCCTCGTATCGTAAAACGAACTTAAGACCTTCAACAGAAATGGAGACGGGGGCTGCATCGCTCCGATGCGCCGGAGGTAATCCATCTCCTGTTCGAGCTGCGTCCAGATAGTCCTGTTGGTCTCCAACGTATGTCTTGGCACAGCGCCGATAGTGACGATTCGCGGAAATCCTGGTTCGCTCTCTCCGTCCCTGAGTACAACAGAGTCCAGAGAGTCAGCGAGCGAGACGAGAGGTGTGACGACCGCTAGGTGAAAGTTTGCCGGTCCAGACCTTCCTAAGAGGGTGTATGCTCGCTTGCCATCCGTCACAATAGTCTGGTTGCGCTCAAATGCATCATCGAGCGATGCCCATGAACTTGTGTAAGAACTTGTCGTAAGGCTTTCGTACTGTAGAAGATATTAGACGCAATACGTTAGACATCTATCGACCACTTACTGAAGCGGACAGAGAGTCCTTGCCAGTCGATTCAAGGTCCGCGAACGGATTATCCCAAATTCGTGCTTCCGCCATACTACCGTATGACGATTCGGAGGATGGAGTCGCCGGCCTAGGACGAATGCGGCAGTTCGATGGAAGCGCATAATCTGGGCCATCTTCTGAAGGACAGGGGTGTTCTCGGGGTAAGGGGGCGCGCATATCGCCGAGGCTGAACTGCATAGTGACGCGGAAGAGACTGCAGAAAGAGGAGACTGCAAGCATATTATAATGGGAGACATGCATGCCGCAGTGGCTGAGGCGCCACCATTGCTGTCGCAATTACCAGTGCGGCCCGAGGAGTCCACAGACGAGGTGCATTCTATTGCAGTCATTACCTTCCGGCCTACGGCCTAGATGAGAGAACTGCGCTGGGTCAACTTAGGAGAACGGAACTGACATATTCAACGGATCGGCTTGAACCTCCGAACCTCAGGCAAGGCGCAGGTTTTAGCAAGCGGCAGCCGTATTCGAGTCGACCGTGCTAGCGAGTCTTAGGCTGAGTCCGGCGTTTGGTTCGGACCGGGAGCATACACTCCGCCGTCCTGGATGCCACGTGACACTCGGTTCTGTGAATGACCAAGGAGCGCGCATCGTGGGCAACAGCTGTTGAATGCTGTGTATGAGTGTTGCAGTTACAGTTGCAGACGGGACCTTGTGTGACAGCACAGCGCTGCGGAGTAGCATCTAAGTGGCATCCAATATAATTAGTGCCCTTAAAGGAGCCGGGCTTTCGATTGCCTTGAGGGCTCGTGCACGTGAGACGTAGCGCCTCCGGACACAGCCTGCCTTTCCACCACTGACATGGGTTTCTTCCGGCGCTCTGATCGCAATGCACCTCACTATGCCCCTCCTCCCGGGCCTCCTCCACCGTCCTCGCGGGCACGGTACGCACCGCCGCCTGGCCTGCCACCCGGCCGAATCCCAAGCTACTCCCCGCCACCTGATCCTCCTCCCAAACCCAAGCGATCAGCTGCCCCCCCTCGATGGGCCCCTGCACCAGAAATATCGTATGCTCAAGGCCTCATCAGCGAAGCGAGCGAGCAGGACTTCGAGGCCGGCGTGGCTTTCTGCGATGCATATCCTCTTGATCAGCCTAAACTCATCTCCTCCGCTGCCGTAGAACGCATTCACGAACGCGGCTGCGGCGCGTGGGGTCTTGTGAAGCCGGCTCACCACCACTTCTCCGGGCTCGTGAACGGCGACAACAAGAGCGGCCTGGCAGGGAGCTGGAGGGTAGTCACCGACAAGACATGCAAAGACTCATGTATCACAAGCGATTTGCCGGTCGTGGGTGCACTGTACGAGCACAGAGGTAAGCGTGGTATATATTTCGAGGTTCGAATCAATAAGATGGAGGGTACCATTGCTGTCGGTGAGTCCTGATTTCTGCCTGTCAGTCGTTGCACCCATGCATGTGCCATAGGTACCGCTTGCAAGCCGTACCCAGAGTTCCGTCTACCCGGATGGAACCGACAGAGCGCAGGCTTCCACCTGGACGACATGCGCAAATTCTTTGAAGACGCCGACGGTGGGCGCGACTATGCACCACACCTCTCCGTGCACCCCGGCTGCACTGTTGGCTGTGGCTACGATTTCTCTACTGGCGTCATCTTTTTCACCTTCAACGGCGAGCGCCTTCCCGACGCATTCCGCGGCCTCTACCTCCCACGCAGCGCTTGTGACGTGTACGCCGCGATTGGAGTCGAGGGCGTGAACGATCTGGAGGTCAACTTTGGGACTGCGACGTTTATATGGAAAGAAGGAAATGAATGGGCGTGGCGCGTTGAGGGACACGTTGGGCAGACAATCGGTGGACCCATTGCGACCCCTTCTGCAGCTGGGACGTCCTATTTAGGTGAAGAGCTGCCTGCTTATTCGAAGCACGGGTGACGCGAGGCTTCCATGACCGCATTCCACCTAGTCCCCTGGATTGGCTGGGACATTTGATAACCTTATGAAGTTAATATCGGCGAGGTCTCCGAATGCTTCAGCGACTCTCGTCTGCACTTTCGTACAGGAAGGTACGTTACCTTCCTCGGCATACACCTTGGCTTGCGTGCAGGATGTAACAGCAGAACGCCAAGCTCCCTGAGCTTGATATTCATAACGAGACTTGATAGGTATGCCAGTGGAAGGAATGGCTCATGCAATTCCGCATTCTGGCGAAAGATATACGGAATGCGTAAGAGTGCAGAAGTGAACCTGGATTGCTATGTGATGTACATGGATGGCCATACAGCACGATGCAATGAGATGAGGATGGGCTTGCATTACGAGCAAAGAGAGGCGCTGTATAGTGCAGTCGGTTTGGGTTAGGAGTTCTCGACGGGCTGCACAGCGTGGACATCGAATGCACACACACCGTACACCGACGAACGACCAGGAATGCGTCTTGCCCATGACGGACTGAAGAACGGCAGTGCTTGGACGGTACAGACGAGGGGTGCGAGTGCAACTTGAAGGAAGGCATGCTACCAGTGCCGCGCCAGCCTCTAGGAAGAACAGCATTTGGACCGGCCAACTGACCGGAAGGTGTAATCAGAGAAGGGAGGAACAAGTAGAATTGGTCGATGAAATGAAGATGGGACAATAGGCCAGCATCCGTTCTAAAAGACACGCCAGGACTTCAAAAAGCGGAGCCTCAGGCCACCAAGAACTCAACGTGAAGGGACGACAAGGGGAATTAGAGCAGCCGGATGCCAGTAGGTTTTTGTAGCCGGCCCACAGCCGTATTAAGCTGGCACCCTATCAGCACTTCGTCTGACAGACGCCCATTGTGAAGGTGCATATTAAAATAGAGTACGGACCAGGATGCATCGATGACAACACTGACAAGACCACAGTGCCCTAGGTAATAAACACGGGGCCCAAAGCAGATCAACATTTTATCAGCACATGCTAGCCGTGGTTCCGGAAGAGTTCACAATGGACCACATCAACCTGCAGCAGCATCGGATGATAATTTCATCGTCGGAACTCGCCAACAGTGAGAGTGTAACTGCAAAGCCTGACAGTGTACAAATCACTGAAATCAGGACAGATCAGGACGCGTTGTCAGCAACGCGTCATACGATCGCGCTTAAAAGGCCTTCTCTCGCCTTCACCGCCACCTCTATCTAGCGGCGCGGTAAGGCGACGCGCGTTCCTCCCCCTCCTGCATTACAAATATTCTTTTGTTTTCTCGAAGTGTCTGGCTTAGGCAGGTGTATAAAGTGATTTCTGCAGCACGAGCACACGACGTCAAGTTCCTCTTAGTGCCCCGACTTACTTCTGCCACATAGCATGCCTGAGGTCTTCGTTCAGTCTTTCGAACATTTACGTGGCTTTCCCAGGGAGGATGAGGCCCTTACTCTCTTGAAGAAGCTTGCTTCGCTTGTCAAGCCGATCATGCGCAAGCATGGATGGCGACTACCTACTCTGGCAGAGTTCTTTCCTGAGGCGCCGAACCTCTTAGGTACGCGACGCTTATTTGGCGATGTCCTGGTTGTCCTCAAGCATGCCTAGGGCTGAGTATGTCACTCGTTAACACATCTAACACAGCGGTTTGCCTCTAAACATGCGGGATAGACATCAACATGGGTCAGAAGATTCTTATACGACTTCGTCCGGCTTTTGACAAAGGGGCGTTCCTCCAGGAACACGAGCTTTTGGGAACTTTACTTCATGAGGTGGGTGCAGTTTCCTGTTAGGTCAAGAAAAGCTCTTTCTCATACGGCTGTCTAGCTTACACACAACGTCCATGGGCCTCACGATCAGAATTTCTATAAGTTTCTTGCGGGCCTGGAGGACGAACTTGCCGCCCTTCAGCGATCCGGGTACGCTGGCGAAGGATTCTTCACACAGGGCCATCGCCTTGGTGGTGGCGGTGGGATGCTGCATAACGTCCCGCAGCATGTGGCCCGAATTCGGGCACTTCAGGCAGCAGAGCAACGCAGACTACAAAACTCGATGCTTAGTGGTGGCGGCCGCCTGGGAGGTGGCGATCTCGCCACTCTAGGCCTGTCAATGCGAGAGCTTACCGCTCTTGTGCGTCGCAGTTCTTCCTCCTTTCAAGAGTTGTCAGTGACAATGTTTCAGGCGGCTGACATGCGTGCGGAGGACGCTAAGCGGTGTGCCACGGGCGACAAGGCGCGAGAAGAGGAAGAAGTTGAGAGGGCAATGCAGGACAGTATCAGGACCGCAGGCTTTGGGTTACCTGACGAAGATGAGGTTACCGTGCTGGATGGCCCGTACAGGCGTGAGCCACCTTCTCTGCCTCCCGATTCTAGTCGCCCGTGGCCTGTGTCGCGCTCTACACGCTCGTCCCCACCACCAATCAACATTGCGTCGCGACCTTCTCAAACGGACTCGTCGGCTTGGACATGCACCACATGTACTTTGATTAACCAAGGAGCCCTTCATTCATGTGAAGTTTGTGAGGCACCGCGGCCAGGGGGATCCATGAAGCCAGTTTATGCACCTCCGAAGTCGGCTCCCCCCGCTAGGAAGGCGCTGCAAACGATCCCCACCCCCCATTCTCGCTCCTTTGCGGGTGACTCACCTACATGGGACTGCGCCGTATGTGGGGAGACAGGGATGGAGCACGAATTTTGGAGCTGTCGATGGTGTGGGTCCGTGAAGGTAGATAGTTCACGTCCGAGTCCATCGTAGGTGCCTCTCGACGCGGTTTCACATGTTTTATCATCAGCTTTGCTTTGGTATTCTTGCTGTCTGTACTCGTATATCGCAGTGCTGTTCTTTCCTGTAGACTGTATTATTTAACAGTTGTACATTCCACTATGAAAGATCTAGACAGATGGTTGGACCTGGCTGTAGCCAACGCACGATCTCGTGGTCTTGCCAATGCCAATCTCGGCCAAACCACGCGTCGCTGGTTGGAGTCGCGTCTCACTGCATCTTGCTCAGCTTCGCACACCATCCTTTACAGAAGCTCTCAGCCCCTGAGCTCTCTTAACCATAATACTGACCCCGCCCACAAGCGGGTTTCTGAAACAGCTCGGATTGCTGTCAGGCAGACTGACGGTTCTTTGACTTGGACAACTTCCGTGGATCGCTACTGACGCGTAGACAAGTCGAGCTGCTACCAAAGGTACCCCAACCCTTGAAAGCGCTCTTATACTCGTCCTTCACTCTCCTCTGGCTCCACACGCTATGGCAGCTGAATCTTTGGAAACACGACAGCCATCACGCTCTGTTGCAGTCTTCCTACAGGACGCCTGTCTTCAACACCGATACATTCGGGAGCGCGATATCTCGAACATCGTTGAGCGACCTGAGCGGCTTCGTGCTGTCAAGATTGGGATCTCGGCAGCTATTTCTAGACTAGAAGAACTCTATGGTGTTGCATCCAATGACGATGGGATAGATCCCGACGCGCTCGCTGATGCTATTGCCCGCATGGACATCGCATCCTCAGCCAAATCGAAACGAGTAACTGCAGCACTGAGCCCAGCGATACCAGTACGCATAGTGCAGAGCGCGGCCACTTTGGACATCTTGCATCACCCAGCGGTGAAGTATATTCACGGCGACATCGAAGGCGATGTATATCTCGAGAAGCTCCTGCACCTTTCCAAGACCAGTGCAGACAAGATTGCGGAAGGCGAATCTGAGATACCTGAAGGACTTTCGCAAGGAGACCTATACCGTGCGTCTTGATTGCATTCTGGGAGTTTCAATTTAGTCCGGAACGCAGTTTGTCCCACCTCTCTCGACGCCATCCAGGGTGCCCTTGGGACAGTATGTGAAGCCATCGATACCGTCGTAGAGGCATCGCGAAGCACATTTGTGTCTGACGTACGACGCGCGTTCGTCGCTATCCGGCCACCAGGGCATCACTGCGGCGAGGACACCCCTTCCGGTTTTTGCTTCGTTAATAACGTCGCGGTCGGTGCTGCTCATGGTGTGTTCCGGCCGCATGGGCAAAATCAATCCTGCTCATCGGTTTTTTCCAGCTCATCTTAAGCATGGTATCAATCGCGTGGTCATTCTTGACATCGATTTGCACCATGGTGTGTGATACCGACCCATGTATTCAAAAATCTACCTGAACGAGTGGGCAGGGAATGGGACTCAGTCGATTGTGTGGCAGATCAACGAGGAAGCTTATCGCGAAAAGCTTGAACATGAAGCTGGCAGTCCCGGCAAGGATAAGCCCAGTCTTCAAGTCTATTATGGCTCTGTTCACGATATCTTATCATACCCATGCGAGGTAAGCGATTTTATCGCCATCGTAGGACCTTTTCAAGACATGTAAGTGCACAGGACGGAAAAGCAGAGCTTATTCAAGCAGCGTCCATATCCATTCATGGTCCACACGGCCAACATATCGAAAACGTCCACTTAGAGCCCTATGAATCGGAGGAGCAGTTCTGGGATGTTCTATACCGCGGTGCTTACTCTAGGCTCCTTCGCAAAGGGCAGGAGTTTCTCGAGAGGACTGGGTCAGATACCGATGATACGATGGTGTTCTTAAGGTGTGCTCTTTGACGGCCTTGTCCTGTGCACCAGTGAACATGCATTTTTAGTGCCGGATTTGATGCTTCGGAGCATGAGTATTCGTCCATGTCCCGTCATAACCGTAGGGTGCCGACATCCTTCTATCATCGGTTCACACGCGATGTCTGCGTCTTTGCCGAGAAGTGGGCTGGTGGTCGTGTCGTCAGCGTCCTTGAAGGCGGATATAGCGACAAGGCCCTCCTAAGCGGTGCAATGGCTCACCTTGTTGGTATGGTCGACGGGCCCGGAGATCCTTTGTCTCGTGAGATGTGGTGGACATCCGAAATCGTCGAGAAGGTCAGCTCAAAGCCGCTTCATCCGGACACTCGCTAAGATTTTGTTGTAACCCAGCTCTCTAAGCTGACCAAAAGACGACGCGGTAAAGTCTCCTTGTCGTCCAGTGCAACACCTACGGCTTGGCTCGAGCGCTCAATGGCGCTACTTGCATGGATCGATCCCACCGCACCGACATCGTCCGGTCGCCACGCGTATATACCTCCCAGCGGTCGCACGTTGCGCTCGCGACCAGGCAAAGATGCACCGGTGGGCGACGCGATGAATTCCTCGGCACCAGTGAAGGCGCAGCAGCCCGTACAGCCCAACTTGGTGTCAGAATCTTCGTTTTCCGAATCCTTGTCTTCCGACGATGAGAACAAACCGTCCATTGTCCCAACTGTTCCCGCGGAAACTGTGCAAAAGAAGCTCCCTAAAATCATTCTGAAGATGGGGCCACGCCCTTCGCATGGAATCTAGGATATACACCATTGAACTTTATACCCCATCTTGCTTGTCCCAGTTGTAGCTCTGCAGCGCTTTGCCCACGATAACGGTGACCCTTCTTTCTGTACAACCAGCTCTCTGACGATACCGGTCTTATTTACAATATTTTCGCTCTACAGCACCCTGTGCTGTACATAGCATACTATTCGTTAACTGGCGTGAGTGCCCCCGGTTGATATGCACTCTGCACCTATCGTCTTCATGGTGCGCGGTTCAGTAAGTGTGGATGTTGAGTCTCGGCTGACTGTCGTATGTATAACAGCACTACACCGTGACGAAGATGGCTCGGCTCAGTGCAGGAAGCATTCGATAGCCGCAGAACTTCATGTAGTAAGCCGTGCGCATAGAAGCCTAGTCACGAGAGCCAAGTGGTCGCTGCCGTCCTCACTGGCAGGATTTCTATCTAAAAAGCATTGACCGTTGACCCGCAGAGGAGAAATCATACGGCAGAATTCTGTCCTTCGGTTCCCCGTCGGAATAATGGCGCACATATGGCAGGTCCGTCCCTTAGCTGGCGAACGGATTGCCCGTAAAAGGTGTTTTGAGATGAGAAGCGTATGCGATCCCTCATGGCTTCGTGCTTCTTGGGATATTGATTATCGAGAAGAACAAGAGCAGCCGAGTTCTCATCGCTCGTGTGAGAGATATGATATCGAGGAGGTTCCACATCCCTCGGGACGGTCGCTCTTTGAGAAAGAAGCGAGATGACGGCGACGCACTTAACAGGCCATATAGCACCTGTGTACAGTCTATGGCCACGAGTTTGAACATGATCCCCAGTTTGAACAGTCATTTCTTGCATTTATTCTGCTCTTGCTCCTTTTATAAAAAGTGGATATGCGCAATATTATAGTAGGGGTTGCTGTGCCAAAAAAGTTTGGGGTGGCCAAGTGCTATGGTTCACGAGGGAGAGGCGAATTCGTCACCCGGTGCTGGGGCAGACAAGATTCCTCTGTTCAGCAGCGCACTGCTCCAGCACTAGTGCATTGTCGGCTGTTTTAGAGTACTCAAATAATACGTCTGCATATCATGTACACTATATCCTTGAGATCGGGGTAGGAACACAGTTGTTGTTCCAGCACTACACTTTGGGTAGGAGGTGTTCGATGCAGCTGGTACACTCTTCGCGGCGTGTGTAAACAAGCTTCTCCGAACCAACAGAAACGACCGGTTGCTCCAGTCTCAGTCTTAAGAACAACTTCAATTGAGACGGCACCTAGTGTCGAGCTATATCTACTCGCAGTCAGATACCAACGATTGTGCGTGTACAGGCTTGACCAATGAAAAGTTACAAATCGATCAGACTCAGTGTAGTACACATTTTGTGCAGAATAGTGAACGTAAGGCAGCGAAGGGTTACGGGATATCCTAAGTACGAATCATCGCCAGGAATCGTTGACCGTGAAGGAGCCCGACGACGGGGTAGTCAGTGAGTTATTCGGGTCACTTTCCCAGGTGACGGCGCCGTTGAAGATGCGAATGTACTTGTACTGAATGCTGGCTGACGCGGGCAGGTTGACAGTCACTAGGGATTTTGTCAGAAGGAAGGCTGAGTAGTCGGTGTAGGTGCACGTACGGCTCCAGGTGGGATAATTAGCGGAAGACATCAAGAGCGCCGTCGAGGGTGACCAGTTCTGAAGTTCGTTGACGGAGCCAGTGAGATAGATGTTTTCTACAGACTCTCCTCAGCATGGTCATGTAGTGTAAGTGAGCTTACTCTTACCGCCCCAGACAGTCGTGGCATGGACGTTGAAGGTAACAGCAACCGTGCCGCCTGAACCGCCCGACCCACTCGAGCCGCCCGACGGGCAGGTCGATGGGACAGTCAAGCCCGCCGCACCCCATGATGCAGGAACCGTCCCATTACGAGCCATGAAGGCCGTCAGGGCGGAGGCGTAGCTCCACGTGAGGTCAACAGCAGACAGAGGAGAGCCCGAGTTCTTATCATACTGCTCGGACAGCCCGCCGTTGGATGGAGTGTATTTTGCATTGACAGATACCGTCCCATCGGCGAACGACTTGACAGCGGAAGTGAGTGCCGCATAGGTGCTAGAACTCGAGGGGTAGGTCCCGACTGCCACAGTTGAGTTAAATTGCCGGAAGAATGCAAGAGAAGTCGACGTGACATTGAGGGAGCCGAGGGACTGCCAGGTAAGAAGAGCGTCGTAAAGTTGCTCTGCTACAGCAAACGTTGCAAGGTACCAAGGCTGTGATACTCAATGGGTTCATATTCCCTCTCAGAGAGAAAGGATTGACATACGTTGCCACTATAGTAAGAATCTTCAGGATAGCGGCCTGTTGCGACAGGGGACGTTGACGCAATGCCGCTGTTGATGCTATATACGCTCCGGAACGCATCCACATAAACTTTCAGGTTCGACAAGGCTTTGTCCGAGCAAGGCTGGAAGGTCGTGGCGTCGCAGCCTGCGGTGATGTCGAAGGTATGGATGGAAGTAAGAACCTACAGAACAAAATATGAGTAGAGCCTCTCAGAAATTTCCGTTGAGGCGTACGGTATTGGCATCCCTCCCAGAACGCCCACCACCGGTGTTCGCGGTGACATACCCACCCGTCGGATTCCAATAGGACTGCAGGAAACAAAGTAGGCCTGCCGCCTGTGCGTTGTACGTCGAGCCGCTCTGACCAATGCGAGCAGCAAGCGCAGCCCCCTGGCGTAGAGCGCGGTGCTGAACTGCCGTCGTAAAGAAGGAGGACGACTGGACTTCCTCCCAAAGATCGAATCTTGTGACATTACGGTCAGGCCACATGCAAAAGAGAGAAACAGACGTAAGATTGGACGTACGTGGACTGGTTCCAGTTGCTTGCAACATAGTCGAGGTCGAGCTTAATGATGGGCCAGAGGGTATTGGTCACGAAAGTAGAGTTGCTGTTGTCGAGGAGCCAGTTAGCATACGTGATGAGCGTCGTCGAACGCAAGGCAGGGCCGTCTAAGGAAACGTATCAGAGTGTTTCCATCATAACGAGCCAAATATGAATGACGAACCTCGTTGAGGCCGGCCCCATGCGCCGGTGAAAGCTGTCTCGTCGATGTTGAACTTCGGTTCACCAAGACCACCCGTAGACACAGTCCCGCTCGGGTTGGAGACCTGCTGGATGGTCTGCTGAGCTACCAAGAAGCCGTCCGCTAGACCACGGAGGGATGTGTCAAGACCGAGCGTGAGCTGGTCAACGACGACCTTGAAGACGAGGCTGCTGTCGCGCGTCCATGTGTAGAGATAGTTGGGGTTTGAAGTACTCGGACTGGCGATGACAATACCGGACTATGCGGAAGATGTTAGTCCAAGAGCAGAGAATATATTATTAGCCGCAGAAGGCGCCTCGCCCGCCGCCCTATGATTCCATGCCATCCATGCCACGCCTGGCATGGTTCGATGGCTTCCGCGCCGCGTCCGGGAAGCCTTAGACGCCGTGCTCAGCACCAAAATTTCCACCACGACATGCACCTACTCTGTCCATACGTTTATGTATTAAAAAAAGTACATACCTTTGCTCCTGACGCTTTGGAACCACTTGGGCCGATGTTGGCCAATAGACCGGCTTTCGCGATCGGGGCCTCCGTCGCGATGTACGAGTCGGCGCTTTGTGCCAGCGCCGACGCGCTCAAACCAGCTAAAGCGAGAGCGTATTGGAAGAGACGCATCCTTGAAGAGGGATAGAAGACGAGACATGGCCACCATCCGCATTTTATAGCCGCGATGGCTGCTGCCGTAGGGGGACAGGAATAATATTCGTGCTCATAGGCAGGAACATTTGTGCTGGGAGGGCATCGGTGACAGGCTGGTCAAATGACGGTGGGCTGCGCGCGATCCGAGGATTGCAGCAGGTGGACAGGGACAGTCTTGCTGGCGCGGTTGAGGTGGCGGGCTGGTCAGATGACGGCGGGCTGCGCGCGGTCGTGGGTGCGCCAAGCGCCCTGCCGAGAACGGCAGATGAGCGCTGAGCGCCTCCCGACCATCCCGAATGGCGACGGCGTCGATGAACGTTTCTAGCCGCCGCGCTCGTCCAATTCCTTCGTAAATGCGGATCCTGTCGCGGTTGCCGCGGCGACGTAAATAAACTTTTCCAAGGGCTATACACTTACCACCATCTTCCGTGGATCCACAAAGCTCTATGAAGACTCGAGCTGTATGTCCTCGACTGGGTTTTGTGTATAACGACGCAAGACGTTTTCGAAGAGGTCTTTCGTGGGTTTGGCGCTTAGGGCCCGAGTCTGTGAGGCCCAGCCGCCATTCTCTCGGGTCGCGGACAGCCAATCGCGAACAGACGGATCGTTATGATCTGATATACACCGCGACCCTGGCGTGGCTGGGGCGGCTGGTGCCCCACGACCCCGGATCAACGAAGTCCGTCTGATGCAGGCTGTATACTGCTGCACGTGTTTTCCCAGATCTACTCTACGTGTCCCCCTGAGGCAGGAGATTATATCGCCGCTGGCAAATCACGAGGCAGCTCGCACAGCTTCAGTTCAAGTTTTCAGCCTTAATATCCCGTAGAGGGAAGTCGGATGGTTTAGTGACACGATTTTTTAACCTTCCAAATCTCACACTGTCTGTAAATTACAAGGCAGGTCGCACCGAACCCGAGCTTCAATTCAAGTTTTCAGCCTTACTCGTCCGTAGAGGGCAGTCGGACATAGAAGTCGTATGGTTCGGTATCCCGGCTGTCAACCTCTTAAGTCTCACCCCACCGGTAGCAGTCATTATCTTGAGCTGCACATCGACAGACTCCCTTTTATTTCTAAATTCGTCAGTAGCTAGGAAAAAGCCGTGTGCAAATTTACGAGAAAGTGGTCGATGCCTTTCATCAAGTGTCAGGGTCAGACTAGATGTGCAGCGAATGACCGTCCGCCATGCGCGCTCTTCCCTGAGCAGGTCTCAGGCTAAGGCGCGGAAGGAGAAAGATGAGAATCTGCACGGAGGAATAACGAGAAAAGAACGAAAAAGAGGCGTCGACTAGCTGCACCTCTCAACCCAGAGGCCGGCCGGCTCGCTTGCAAGCCTAGCGGGCCTCTGGTCAGGGCGCTCTGCATAGTGGAGGGAGAGCGGAAATAAGGAAGAGGAACGTGGTATTTCACGTACGCTATCGGGGATTGTTGTAGATAGCGCATACATGCAGCCCGACGCGTATCGCAAGCACGACACTGACATCGGCAAAGTTGTGCTGCATTCAGCGTTCTTTCGTCCCACCCGCCTCCCCATTACATCAATCTATGTAGTAATCCAGTAGCGCTCTGAGAGTTTGCGGTTTGGGGGAAAGCGCTAGGCTTGACCAACCCTGCGCGGCTCTGCTCGCTGCTATACGCGGAGCAGCCGCACGCGCGCGTCTCCGTCATGTGACCGCGTTGGGCGCGGTTTCTTGCCTGAGTCGAGTCTGGCTTGCTCTCCACAAGGCTCTCCAGGTCGCTATCCGGTGGGAGAAAAGTAAAATAAGTGCACGGAAAAGGGTCCAGAGGCCTTGGGTGAAGCACCACAATCGCGATACAGACAATGCGGGTCGTGGCGAGGTCGTATCCGAATTCCACGGTACCGACATCCGAATTCCATGGCACCAATATCCGAGTCGATCCGACTTCCCCTTACGGAATAGCACTATTAGTAGTACTTGGAGCGGGCGTGGGGACAACCGGCCCTAATGGGGATGGAGGAGCTGGACGCCTAGAGCGAGACCAGCGAAGTCGGTGTTAAGCTGGTCCTCGCTCGTTGCATCCTGCTTGACGTCCTGAGTTCGCCTCCTGCAGAACCCTATCCTGCACGCCATGACTCCGATGATAAACGGCGGTCTGGGATAGGTCTCCCATAATATGATCATTACAGCTCTCGTCCGTATGCGCTGAAAATTCGCTGTCCCGCTTACATGATGGATACGTAGAATGTGTTTTTACTTAGTGAAATTTAAGCTTGCCAGGAACGACAGCATTTTCACAGGAGGCTGGCCGGATGTCGGACAGCTTCAGGCCGGCTCAGCTCGCATATTTCAACAGGACAGCACACTCAGTATCCCCTAAAAGTACTTGACCATAGATAAAAATAAGGTAAGGATGCTGGAGGGTCGAGGGTCGCACCATCGTAAAGAGGACAAGGCGACTGAGGAGACGGCTGAGCACTGACCTTACTCGGTTTGCACAAACTACCCTGTCCCTACGTTCCTCATTGTTCTTATGCCCGCCCTGAGCGCCGCGACCGAAAACTCAAGCATACATACATTCGGCACGACCTCTCTTATTGTGAGTTGCCATCAGCGATAACGGGCACCTGTGATCCTGGCGTGTGAAAGACGGCTGACGGCTGAAAAGAAACACAGGCTGCATCCCGCAGGTCGCACGGGTTCATGCCGGAGTGGAGAGCTCTTCTTCTCGAATCACTTGTATAACGTCAAGGGATGGAGCCGGGCCCTCGGCGTCGAAGGTGCTGCAGATGGACCATACACTCCACCCCACCTACACTATGCTCACCGTAGAAAGCTCCGGAGAGCATTTCTCCACTATCACACCACTCTCACAGAGCACGCTAGTGCAACCCCTTCGCGCTGAATACAACCATCCAGCTTATTTGTCTCTACGGCCGTTTACCATGTGCTCGCCGTTATTCGCAGCGGTCTCTACGCTATGGGTCAAGCGATGGCAAACGAACCTACTTGTGAGTATCGATGTCGCGTCGACGTCCACAACCAACGAACTCGCCTCAGTGACCTCGTGGAGTTGACCTGTTCCAAGGCCGTTGTCCCAGTGAGCGATGACCTCCAAATAGATTTGTGATACTGCATGCAGAGCGGCCAAGCTCCCGAGCATGTTTGGCCGTCTCGTTAGTTTCAGCATGAGCCGCCAGTTACGGCAAAAGCAAATGTCTTCGCTGCTCAAAGCGACGATCCAATGTAAACTCACAGGTCATTGCTTTATTGTGTAGTAACAGGTAGGATATATGCAACCTCGACATGCTTACCCCGTTGCATGCATAGATGAGGCATTGTCCTAGTGTTTCACGTCTCGTGCAGCTTTTGATATCGAGCGGCTCGCCACACTTGGTTATATACATGAGATTGGACACGTATAGCCCGACCGGCTCACGCTCTGGGGGACAAGGCGTGCGAACATAGATCTGAACAGCCGATAGTACGTGGAACCTTCATTGGACGTTCTCAGCAAGCCTTCGAAGCTGGATCCGAACAGCTTGGGACGTACCTTCGTTATGACCTGGAGATAAGCGGGTCCTAAGAAGTGCATGCAACCGGCCTACACCTGCTATGTAAGCAAGAAAATCGTAGAAGTATTGAGGCATAATCGCGCACATTCGGCTCACAGCGCACACAAGGCGAAGATGATAGCAAAGCATCAGTCGGCCGGGGGCATCGTGGATTCTGCCTCCATCGGCTCTGAGTTCAACATTGCTTCCCAGTCCTCGTCGTACATAGCACTCTTCATCATTTGACAGACTTCTTCGTCTTCCTTGAGCTTGTGATGGTCCAAGAAGGTCGCCATGAAACGGAGAAGCTTTGCCTTGTCGGCTCCTGCATAATCGCTGAAGCGTATCTTCAGATCCTGCGTGTTGAGCCATGCGAGCATGAAGACGATATCTTGCTGATCCGTATTTCTCTTTCCAAGTGTTCTAAGACGCGTAGAAGACCTTGCGTGCGTCCAGCGCTTGATCTTGGTCAAGGGAAGGAGGCTGGGGTGCAGAACGGGAAGTTCTGTGGGGCATACGGTGAGTATCAATATCTTCAACGGGAAGAGTTCGGGCGCTGACTCGACTCTGGGTCCGTGTAGATAGGGCCGGCATTTGAGGGAAGTCCTATTGTTCCTGCAAAAAGTGTCTCGATGAGAACATTTCTTTTACTGTGCTTGACCAGTTGTTCAGGATCTTCTTGTGATTGCCAGTGAGGGTCCGGCTCCTATGAAAATTTAAGGAAATTTCCAAAGAATGAGGTAGTAGAGGCTTGTCACGTACCCGAACAAAGTAGAATTTAAAACCGGCGCTAGCGAACCGTGCGTCGAGCTCTCGGAGCTGTGCACGTATATCACGCATGTTTAAGCCTTCTCTCGGTTCTATCAGGATGTCGATATCGTGTACAAGTCAACCAGACTCAGGCGTAAGCTTCGCGTACTCGAGCCTATTCCAAGAGAAGAAACTCATCTCCGTAGGCCTCTGACTCCCAAGCAAAGCCCAAGCAAAGCCTCCGATGAACGCATGGTTCCAGCCGAGTTCTATGAGTCTGTTCCCAAGCCGGTCTTGTTGATGTATATCGATGGAGAAGAGGTCAAAACGTTACGTTGACGATAGAATTTTTGCAGCCTCTGTGTGGTGTTCTCTGGAGCCTGTAATGGATATGTTAGATTTCCGGAACGTCATTAGGCCAGCTAATTCTGTAAACTTGAAGCTCGTGTAGGCAAGGATGCTAGATGCCGATACCGTTACTGCGGATAAGGCCGTACCGCCACCGGACTCCGGAGCTCTGAGCTGGATGGTTACAGCGTGACTCAGGGTCTCAGGCACGTGACAGGCACAAGATCCGAAGGCCAACTCCTTACAAGTCCCTGAACCGCCCCATTGTATCTCCTATACCCGACGACCACCATGTCTCCCGTTTTCGAACCTCAACAGCCCATCCTACACAACTTCAGTGACCCGGATAAGGATGCATTTGATCTGCCACCGGTCGAGCTCGTGCGCAAGGCCCTTCTCAAGCTTGCGGCGCACGGTACACAACTCATCGTCTGGGGCGCATTACTGGACCAACATCTCCATGTACCACGGATCGTCAAGGCTCGTACCTCCGCTTATATTCTAATACATCTACTATAACCTCTCTAGGATTTCACTTTTGTCATATGCAACGACGAGCTCGAAGAGGCGTCCGAAATCTTGACCAGCATGCACCTACCACTCACTGCTCCTCGTCCCCTCCTTCTACTTACCGAGGGCGATCTCTATCGCTCGGGATATCACCACCGCATCACGAACAAATTAGATGATGCCTCCATCCGGTGCATTCGTCTCGTGCCTGCATCTTTGCCTGCCTTTGCCCAGGACGAGCTCGAACCCATTACGGTCGACGGCGTGCCTGTTTATGTTCCTCGCACGTCCGCCGTCTACGCAAGTATCACCCGCTTAATGAAGAAATACAGAAGATCCGGGCCTGAGCGGCGGCGTCTAGCGTCTGACCTCGAATTACTAGTGAACTACAATCTACTCGGCGTGTACAGGGCGCCAACCGACGAAGACGACTCGGAGGAATTCGACATGGAGAGACAGGTCGCGGAGGCGGAGAGTACGATTAGGGGATGGGGAGAGGCGGGTGAGTGGCGAGAAGGCGAAGAGTGGGTGGAGGATGCGTTGGTTAGGATTGTGAGGGACGAGATGTGCATTGACGACCTGCCGTCTCGCAGCGATTGACCCCTTGTCTTCCCTCGGATATTTCAGCGCCTGGTCACATCCTTGTGTCTTCCCGTATTTCCCGCAGTTACGGGCTGCAGCAAGACGGCGAGACAAAAAGCAGCAATTGAGACGGTGCACAGCGTTCCACGATGCTCTTTGGTCCACTCGCACTCTCCTTGTGCGTTGCTAGCGCTTGCGAAGGGATTACATCCCAGGAGACTCTGCACACGTCGGCCATGTTCTGTGGATGCGTAGAGCAACTATCTCTTGCTTGCCCTCGCCAGCCACAGTTCACCTACATCGATTCTACACGATAACCCAGCGATCGTCTAGGACTTCCTCTGCGATGCATGATGTGTAATTCTGCCCCATCTGGCAGACTGCACCCGACGAGATCGGAGTTCCATTGCTCGCGTTGGCCTGCACTGACCTGCATGTTCTTAGGCAATCCGCTGCTCTTTCGCACATATGCGACGGCAAGCATTCCGGTCGTGCTATCGCTGCCACTTGAATCGATTGAGATCAAGGTACACTACAATTTTAGCTTCCTATGCTGCTGACGAGTTCTTGACCCATTCAACTTGTGGGCTAGCTCAATATGTATTGGGTAATAAGCTCCAACGTCCCCAATCACGCACCCCCATGAACGCGCGACACGAGGCTGCGTTTTGGATGCTCCTTGGCGAGCTTTTCTTGACAATGTCCCCTCTGCCTGCCTGCTGGTAGACCTCTTCTTTGTACATCCATATTAATTGCAAAATCTCCAGTCCCAGTGGTGATGTGTCTACCGATGGTCCTTCAAAGCTCGGCCGCGTGGGGACCTTGACTGTCTTCACAGGCGCGTGGACTCTTCATTACTGTAGTGCAATGCGAGCACCTACCCGGTCTAGCCTGAAAAGCAGTGCACGCTTGGTGTACCTAATTCATTACAGTGCTCGTGGATCCGCGGAGTAATGCTCCCAGCGTTGGCGGCGACCCAGTATGAGCGCATTTGTGTCTTCAACGGCATAGCGAATTTGGAGAGAGGACTATCTTTGGACGGACTCTCTCTTTCTGAGTAACAAATACGAAGGTCGGAGATGGCTGCGGCGAACGTTATTTCTTCAGGGCCCCGCTGAGTCCGTTGACTGTTGCCTACAGAACGCTGTTGCGTTGTATGATACATCTTCTACCTGAAATGAGCCTTTTACGGCCGAAGGGAAGGACAAATTGAGAATGACGTAGAGCCGAGCTACTAGTAAGGGCAGTGCCGCGCCGACAGCGTGACGAAGCCAGCAACTCACAGCGCTTCCGTTAGACGTTAGACCCCCACTATCCCATACCGCTACCATCATGTCCATGCTCAACAAATTTCGCGCGGGCGCCCAGAAAGCGGGCATCCAGGCCAGTGCATTCATGAAAGAAGGTTCCAGCCGCGTGCAGTCAGGCTCGCAGGCATTTGTTCAGGGCTTTACGCTACCAGGAGAGGCAGAGAAGGCGGCGAAGATCCTCGAGAGCTTCCTTGGTGCGTCTTCAGTTTACAACCTCATCTTCTTGTGGCTGATATGACCCGCTCAGCTGACCCCGAGAATCCTCAATCCGCACTGAATTCGATCCCGAAAGCCGTCCTCCAACACGCACGCGGTACGCTACTACCACTGCTCCATCGAGTCTCTAGCTGAGAAGCATGTATCCTAGGTCTTGCCGTATTCCAAGTTCTTAAGGCCGGATTCGTCTTCTCCGGTAAAGCTGGCTCGGGCCTCGTCATCGCCCGCCTTCCGGACGGCTCCTGGTCTGCGCCGTCCTGCATCGCAACGGGCGGCGTCGGCTGGGGTCTCCAGATTGGTGCCGACATCACCGATTTCGTGGTCGTGCTCAACTCCGAGGATGCCGTGCGCGCTTTCTCTGTTGGTGGGAATGTCACCATCGGCGGCTCGATTAGCGCTGCGGCGGGCCCGATTGGGACTGGCGGGCGTGTCGAGGCAGCGCTTGCGCACCCGGCGCCGATGTTCTCATATTCTAAGTCCAAGGGTACGTTTTGCCGCCTATGCCTCGCCTTTCGACGATGGTACCGGAGTCCCTACCGATATCCTGACGTATCATGCTGTAGGGCTGTACGCTGGTATGTCTCTCGAGGGTACAGTCCTCATCGAGCGCAAGGACGCGAACAAGGCGTTCTACGGCTCCGCGATACCTGCACGCGACATTCTTGGCGGACGTGTGCCGCCGCCGGAGGTCGCCAGTAGGATGTACGAAGTCATCGAAGCAGCTGAGGGCCTCGACGAGACAGGACTGCCGCAGGAAGCCTACGTCCCTTCTGGGACTGGCCAGCACATAGCTGTCGACCATACCGTCTTCGATGCAGAACATCACTGAATTTTTGAGGGCAAGATAAGTGGCGGTTGGGGAGGGGACGGATGGATATCGCATTGAGTACTATTTACTGTATTTCCTTCGTCGTATCTGCTAACGATTAGTAACGAACGTGACGTGTCGCCGGAGTGTACGTTTTGCTAAATGAGGATGCATATTGACGGACCGTCTCGACCGACACATCTTGAGAGCAAGCGCAACAGTCTCAATGCCTTCTCTGCGATGATTCAATCGCATTGTTGTCACTCGCGCCGAACATCCGTTGTGATAGCTCCCTTGAGGAATAAGACCTTCGCAGCAATCCACCGCCGATCCTCGCGTACTGCCTTAATTCACTTCATATAGTATACCCTCCGCGTAGTGCAGCTGGCTGTGTGACGTAATAATGAAACCAAGCAGCAAAAACAGCACCTCGTCAAGCCCCGGCTTTCTAGGGGTAAGCAGTGCTGTGCCCGTAATTGGCCAAGGGCGATGCTCGTACGAGAAACCCCGGGCCAGGAACAAAACCTTCGACGTAACGGCAAAATTTGATAGCGATGCATGCCCTCAGCCGTGTCTCTGCAGCTGTGGCTGAGCGATGCTCTTGTGTCGGTGAGGACCTCGACCACCCGGAGCCACATACGCACAGTCAAACTGCATCCTGACTCCTATAGACCGTCACCTGCAGTGCGCTGCTCATGTCTGTCCCCTTGACGATCTGGACTCGGACTGACTCATCTCAGAGCACCCTGTTCAGCCGAGTTCGCTACCGACCCCCTTCCGAGAAGACAGGCTCGTGATCGGGTTGCATTTTTCACCCGCAACGTCCAGCACATTTGGATCATTCGCAGTTTCACATCGTTTGCGTCCAAAACCTGGGCTATGGTTGTCCTCGTTGCTTTCGAGTCTTGGTACGTCGTTTCGCTGTTTCTTACCCACGGTGGGTCGGATAGAACCTCTCACAGCCTAGGCAGTCCTGGAGTGTACCAAGACAATTTTCAGCTCAGAAACCTGACTCTTCAAGACTGTTTCTGCTTATCGTCGAGTGCAGTGCTACCTACATACTCATCCGGGTACGATTGCCAGGGCCGGTCCCAGCGCCATTACTTCTAGCAAGCGTGCAAGGACGCTGATAGGCTGTGAGGCTTGTCGCCCTCGTCTCATCCACTATCCCGCCCCCATTTCCAGTGCCATGGATGAAATTATGCTGCAGACTACAGTTGAGTCCTCTGAGATGCATATTAATATGAGTTGAGCCCTGCCAATATGTATGTCAACGGCTTCTGTTCACCCGACGATGGTTGTCGCGGCTGTTTCAAGTTGTTCACAGGCACTAACAATCGCAAAACGCATGCGCCGAGAGCAACGAGACTGACTAGAGCTTAGTGACCGTGCGTGTCTAAACAGAATCGAGGAGACTGCGAAGGCTGGAGGACAGTAAGCGGATCTATACTGCAGGAGAGCGCGGATGCGTCGCCTACGTGACATTGGAGACTGATGTTTTAGTAGTAATCTCGAAATATGTGTTGCCTCTATAGCCGTCTGAGACAGCCGAGTGTTAACGATTGCACGTTTACTTAACAGCGCCAGATGGGACAGAGTGGCCAACAGGATGCTCAGGCATATTTCAATAGCCATCTTAACTCAAGTGCACCCGGGCCGCCGCGCGGCGAGCAATCCGCAGCGGGGCAACGAGCTGTCTTTCAGTCTTCCCTCGTTCGGTCACTGTCCACCTTCGCCGAAACTCGTTGAGTCCTAATAGCTGCTCTCAGGATTTTATGCGATGATAGCGCGGCAGGGCAACAGTCCGTATGCACTACCAAGGTTCTACCTTGAGCGCAAGCCGTGCTTTCTACGGTATTCATTACACTTGCCAGTGACTCGCGGCCCTTGGGTATCGTTCCGCTCGGGGTTTTGGAACTAATCGAGAATCGATCATCCATGAATCTTCTGTGTTTGTTTTGCTTCACTCTTCTCCTACCAAGGCCTCGAGTTTAGCTTGTACAGACAGAGTATATGGCTTCCTAAACTTGGAGCACAGCACTTGCACGACATCGACGCGGTGATGTCCAGTAGTGGCACTCGGCTGAAAATGCGTGCTAGATTTCTAGAAGATCTCGATCATTTTCCTTCGATTGCACTCTAGCTCGAAAAACGGCCCAAGTCATGCTCTCCCTTCTGCACCTTCCACGCGAGTTGACTCGCGAATTCGCTTTCATTCTGGTGGACGTCTGGCCCCCTATTTTTCTTCATTGCGGATACAACACCGCGGGCTGCTGACCCCCGGATGTATTCTCCTTGGACACGCCTGCCAAGTGCTACGTACTGAGCTCCTCAACCACCACGCTCTAGGCTCGGGATATAGCCATCTTCCCGAGCACTCGAGCGAAGTTTTCCTCTCCGTTTAATCATACCAAACTATACTACCCAACGTCCACACGCTCCATGTCCATCCCGCTCCACAATCTATGCTCGTCACCCTCGCTGACACTTCCTCCACAAACACGCCATTGTTCTCGGCTCTTCATAGTCTCTGGATAAGCTTGCTGGACTCGGCTGGGTTAATGACACGGTTCAGGTTCCTGCGCATATTTCTACGACGAAGGCAAGCCGGTGTCCCGCTGGGGCGGTTGAGAATCGAATTCAATGATATGGGCGAAGACGAAATATGCAAGACGTTACTCCCGTGGCTTCGCGCAATGATACCTCGTGTCAGGTGCGATGTGGACGGCTTTATTATGGAGGACACTCAGGGCCAATCGTCGGGGACTGGCGGTGAAGGAAGGGACCAGTGTCCGACTTCTACTATTTAGACTGTATACGATTTAAAGGGCGGATCAGTTGTATCGTGCGATCGTTCTCGAAAAGCTTCACACTGCCCGCCCAGGCCTGAACACACTCGACCAGATCGATCCCGGCAGACACTGAAGGCCTTGAGAGTACGAAAGCAAACGATGGCATTGCGGAACGAGATATCAGCTATATGTACCACATCACTCAACCTCGACAGCCTTAGCATAAGCCAGGAATTACATGACATAATGGCCTAGAGCAAGAGCGCGGCGCAGAAACTGATAGGGGGCAACGGGATTGGTTGCGTGCGGGGACGGTGCCCACCGAGTAAAATGGAACAGAGATGGGGAGATGGACAAGGTGATAGACATTGGATGGGGAAGTAGATGGAGCACGGAAATAGGAAGAGACCGGAGATCAGATGAGGGGAGCGGGTAGTCTGGAGGGGCATCGCAGGCGGGTGGTATGTAGGATGTAGGTGTCGCGCAGGTGGGTGCGATAAAAAAAGCAAAAAAAGCCGAAATAAAGGAAAGCCCCGAAGAGCCATCACCGTCACAGTAGCGGATTGAAACAAGAGGGCTTAGAGCACCGACAAGGCCCACGGATCCTTGTCAGACACCGCCGCCGCCACCGCCGCAGCATCCTCCTCGTCTTCCTCGTCCTGCTCTTCGACGTCTTCCAGCGCCGTTGGGGACGCGGATACGGACTTGGTGCCAGACCCCGTCGGAGCGAGCACGAGCTTCGGCTGGCCTTCCTGCCGGCGCACGGTTTTGCCGTCGTTGCGCGAGCGGGACGTGGCGGTGGTCTCCTCGGACGCATGGCGGCCGGCAGCTTTCGCGGCCGGCGGGCCTGAGCGCTTCTCGACCACCTTCGCGAACTTGTCCGCGAGCGCGATGCGGGGTATCGACTCGGCCTCTGCACCCTCCCCGTCCTCGTCTGAGCTCCAGGGGTCGGGGGTCGCCTTCCTCGCACGCTTCGCGGGCGGGCTCGCACGTTCGGAGGACCTAACCGCCGCTCTGCGCGTCAGTCCACGCTTGCCAAACAGCCGGCGCGGCTCGCAGCGCTCGCCGGGGGAGTAGTCTGGATGCGTCTCGGGCAGATCCGAGCGCGGGTCTGGAGGCACGTTGTAATTCGGGTTGACAAAGACCTGTTTCTTGCCACGGCTGCGGGGTTGCATAATGAGCGGTGACGAAACAATAAGGAGAGTGAGACATACAAGACATAGGTCATAGTGGGTGGCTCGGCCAGCGGTGTCTTCGGCCCGACTGGCGACGCGGGCGCGCTGATGCTGCCTGGTGACGCAAGGAAGGGGTTGTTAGGCGAATCTCGCACCGGGCGCACCGTCTTGTCCTTGCCCTTCTCAACGCGGCGGGGCGGCGTGATGGGAGGGCGGGGGCGTGTGGGCGGCGGAGAGAGGAGCGTGGCTGCGGCGGCTGCGCGCGACGCAGACGCGGTGACGGACGGTGCGCGCTTTTCTGGGCGCCCGCGGGGCTTGGGTTGAAGCTTGGGCTGAAGCTTGGGCTTCGGGGCGGCCTTATCGAGCGCGGGGCGGGACGGGCCCCAGAATGCGTCTTCTGCGGTCTCGTCCTCTGCGGGTTCACTTGCCACTACGTCCGTATCGACGCGGCGCTTCTTCCTCTTCGGCTGGGGCTGCGGCGATGCCTTGGGGCCAAGGAGATCGTCGTCCGCGGCTGAGGTCGTTGCGTCCTCGTCATCGGACGAGAAGCGGGATGATGCGCGTGAGCGCGGACGTTTGCGAATCGTGGTGGGGGGCGTGGGCAGGGAGGCGACTGAATGTGAGCGGCGGATAGATGTCGGTTTGCCTGGTTTGACGAGCGGGAACGCGCTCAGATCTGCGGCCGCGTCAACGTCCGACATAGTAGTGTACTCGTTCGTTGTGATAGATGAAAGATCTCAAGGGAGCGTGTTCGTGAGGGGAGACAGAGATGATGGGCGCGTAGTGGTCGTGGTAGGAAAGAGAAGACAGCGAGACAAGTCGGCGTCGACACCGCTTGCCTCTTCTGGCCAACGGGCGCCAGAAGGTCAACCATCACGGTAACAGTCATGTGATCTGTGACTTCGAGCGTCACTGGTGACACATCTCATATCAGCCCTCCATTATCCTCGTGGCCTGCTACGCCGCGGTAACTAATGATGGTAGAACTGCCAAGGATGCGTGGGATATATACAGTACAAATGGTGCATGTGTACAGAAGGTGCCGATGCTATGGAGAAGCCCATTCCAAGTTAGCTGAGTAAGAAAAGAATCCCTAAGGACCGAGGTAAGCGGCTGTCACGGAAACGGCAAGCCGCGGCGATAACACACCAGAGCATGTCAGAGTCGCAACCGGTCGCCAAGCAACTCCGCCAATTCTGCCCCATGCTCTGGCGTGAAGTTATTGCATCCAACGATCGCGACATCTTGGAGAGGAACTGGCTCTGAGGCTCCCGTGCGCGCCGCGGCGTCGGTAACGATGACGCGGCCCTTGACGGCCTCGAGGATAGCCTCGCCAGAGAGCCTATGGCAATTGACAAGCTCAAGCGAGCGCATGCGGGGCAGAACGACGTCGTGGTGCTTCCCCTGGGGCGCAAGTAGGCGCACGACACGGTCGGCCATGTCGCTCGCGACGATGCGGAACTCCTCGAGCGACGGCACGCGTTGGAAAAGCCACCGGAAGTCCTTCGTACGCATGTCAGCGTAATCCATCTCGAGCACGCGCAGCGGCGGCGCAGAGCGGCGCAGGAGCGAGCGCACACCCATCCCCGTCGCGTGGTCGGAGTAGGGTGATTGAGAGAAATCTGGAAACTCATCGTCGCTATCGCCATCCTCGAGCTCGTAGTCCTCAAATGGCTCCAACGGGAGCTTTAGAGGGGTCACGGGTGTGCGGATAGGGGGTATGGGAGAGGACGATGGCGAGAAGACGCTGGAGGAGAAGAGATCAGGTGAAAGCATGTCAGCCGAAGGGCTGCGGTCGAAAGATGTCGATGGTGTGGGCGACGTTGGCGAAGGGATTACAAGCATGGGCAGGCCCCCGGGAACGGGTGACGGTGACCTTGAGAACGGAAACTGCGACGAAGCAGCAGAGGGAAGCGGGGACGCCAGCAAAGAAAACGACGAGGACGATGAAGACGAGGGCCATGCTACGGATGTCGAAGATGTTGCGGACGGCGGCTCGTGCCGGATGTACGGATTATGAACAGGGAACCTCCAGTCCACGTTTAGATGTTCAAGGTAGAGTTCGCGCAGGTTGGGCGCGTGGATGTAGGAAAGGAGGATGCGTGTACAGAGCGTGCTGTGGAGCACAAGTGAACGCAAGTGGAGGAGGGGGACGATTGGGGGTGGCGTTGCAAGATCCGCCGGGCCTATCTCGGGCTCGTTCATGATACCGGTGAACTGGAAAAACTCCAAGGCGGGGCATGCGCACAGGAACCGAAGCAAGTCTGCGGGACGCAGGCTGAGAGATGGCGAGGCCTCGGTGACAACCAGCGATGCGAACGCGAGCGGCGTAACGTGCAACGGCTGCGGAAGCGCCGCACACATGAGCTCCATGTACAGTAGATTCGAGGTCAGCGGTGTCGCATTTTGGCGGAACGTGCCTGTAGGCAACGCCGGCGTCTCGTCGTCCTCCGGCTCTATTTCTTCTCCGGCAAGTGGGTCATGCATGTCGACGTCGGCGTCGACCATGGTGATATCGAGCTGGTCCGCGGATGGCGCGCCGCCCTCATTGTCCCAAAGGTCTGAGAAGCGCACGTCCTCGGCCTTGATACCCTCGATGTGAAACGACCGCCATCGCTGGAGGTGACCAAGGAATGGGCTAAGAAAGGGGAGGAGGGAGTCGCGTGACATTACGGTCAGATGGACATCGAAGGGGAGGGGATCTGATCGCTGGAGACTATAGTGTGCGAGCGCGTTGGCAATACGGGGGGAGTGCTTGGCGTCGTCGAGGACGACGAGCTGGTGGACGCGGGGCGTGTGGGCGAGGATAGCACGCCATTTTGCGGAGACATGAGAGAGGACGACGGTAGCGAGGGCGTCTTGATGGACGCAGAAGAAGAAGATATCGAGCAGGAGCTCGACGGGAAGCCTGTCCATCGCCGGGAGCGGGGACGGCGACGCGGACGGGGGCTGGAAGTCGAGGTGAACGGCGTCGAACGCGGTGGCAAGATGGTCCATGGGCGGGGTAAAGTCGAGCGGGTCGGCGACGGCTCCGGATGCTGTCTGTGCCCAGGTCCTTTTCAGGCTGGCGGACTGCCTGCCGTCGCTCCTCGAACCTGATCTTCTCCCGCAGCTCCGATCACACCGCTCTCCCCGAGGCCACAGCTCGCTCCTTCTCCCCGACCCGCGGGCACCGCCACGCTACGCCACGGCCACCAACCGGCTCTACTACCCGTCAGTCAGCCATCACCTAAGTCGACAATCCGTACGAACTAATTCGCCGTGCCTGAACACATACGTCCCACCGCCTTCGTTTCGAAGAGGCGGTGCTCCCAGCAGTCTGGCACGACACCTTGTCTGTTCATCGTGCTTCTCTACCTCGGCCATCTCGCGGCGACACGTCTCTTAACACCCGCGTACTATCCATCAGCGGCCGTTGCCTCTGATAGCGCAAACTGCAAACTCAGGTCACGAAGCTGTCCGAACGCCGTCCACAGGTGTGCCGCCGGCTGACCGCTGACGTGATCCCAGCTGGCGAGGTGCTCTGTTGAATTATTACCGCACATTAGCCGGCAGGAGTTCTCGCTGCGCCTTCGGACCACCTTTGTATCCGCTCTCGAAATAATGTTATCGAAGGGCGCAACCGTAGATGGCCGCATCCGCCCAGTCTTTGATATTCTCTCCAGAGATTAGGGAAGACGCCTAGCAACCAACGAGCCCGAGGGGGGCTATTAATGGTTCGGCAATGCCAAGTGCCACGGCAGGGTCAGTCGAGTCCCTTTGTACTGATGAACAAAGGACCGCTAGATGCGAAGATGGGGTGCTCGTGCTCTCCACGTCGGCCGCGATCCGTGGGTGGTGCCTCGCCTGCTGCAGAGGGCAAGAGACCTGCCAGGGCGACTATAGGTTCTCCAACGGGCGCATGAATTTCTCGTACCGCACATCGCGCCAAGTTTCCGATGTCGAGCTTCAAGGTCCGACTCCCGCATGGCGGCCTCGTACACAACGTACTTGCCGTCTCGCACCGACCGACGTTGTTGCCGTCAAGGTTGATGCTTGGTCCGCCGAAAGATCTGCAGCACGCCCCTACTGTTTAGATCCGTCGCTCTCATACAATGAAGGCGCTGCAGGCGTAGCACACAACCATTCGGGAAGGCCATCAGGTCGGGTGGCGGAGTGCGGGGCCTGAGTTTGGCCCCCGTTCCGTAAACAATCCGCCACTGAGATGGACGTATGTATTCAGGACGTCTATGGTGTCCAAAGGCATCTTTCTACGCGCTTCTGCATCCTCCCTATCGCCTTCGGTCAATAAAGCCAGCCTCACACGGGCGGGAGCGGCTTTGAGATACCGCGAACAAGTCTGGCGCCGGTCGCGAGTTTGCTCCCACAATTATATTGGCGAGTCCAAGTAAACTCAATACGAAGGTCACGTTGCAAGAGACAACACCTCCCACAGGCCCTGCATTCGTCACCCCAAATCTGCGGACAGGACACAAGCATCGGGCACTCTTCCATGGCGCAGAGCGACCACTCCTCCCCAAGACACCCCCCACAGTGGCCACACAGACACAAGCCTTGTGTCGTCAGCCCCTGGCACGCTGGCATATCAGCGAAAATCGCGGCCCCGCTTCATCGTGACTCATGAGATACGAAAAGACCACCCATATAAAGGCCGGGCGTCGACTGTCCGCACGGGCATCCCTATTTCCGCCATGGCCAACCTATTCCAATCTTCGCGCCTGACCTACCGTGAAATGCGCCCCAAAGATCTTGAAGAATATTACCAAGTCTATAATGATCCCGCCGTGATGCAGGGCAACACTGCGATACCCTCCCTCCGCCCGGCGAGTTTCAAGGAAACGATTAAGGGCTGGAGCGACACCAACCCGCTCTTCGTGGTAGTGGTCGAGACGGAGGGTGGCGCGTTCGTCGGGCAGGCGTCGCTCAGGTTCGAGGCTCCGGCGGCGATGCGGGACGGGGAGCTCGGCGTGACGATAAAGCGGAGCATGTGGGGGAAAGGGTACGGGACGGAGATCGTGGCGTGGGTCGTCCAGCACGGGTTCAGATTCTTGGGCTTGCATCGTATATCGCTCCACACGTTCGAGAGCAACGAGCGCGCACAGGCGGTGTATAAGAAAGTGTACGTTGACCGGCATCCAGAACGTGTTGCGATCGTTGATGCCCAGGTAGGGGCTTCGTGCAAGAGGGCGTCATACGGCGCGCTCGTTTCTGGGATGGGAAGTGGGAGGACGTCATTCTTATGGGGATCGTCGAAGACGAATTCTTTGCCAAGGAAGCGGGGAAGTAAACAGACAAGCGCTCGGTATGCAATACAAAGAATGTCCTTACATCCCCAGACTAATTAGAGGCATGCGCCCTAACCGACGGGAGGGCGGGTGCGAGCGAGCATGTGCTTGCAGACTGCGGCGCTCGCAGTGCTGGCGATGGCAGGCCCTCGTTTACGACTCGATGTCGTCGATGTGCTGTGTACGGTAGGTGGCGACACTGATCGATGGTGGCCGCCGACCGATAAACTGTGCATCCTAGCTGGGCTTTGTGCCATACTTGAGACGTTCCAGTCTGCGCATCGAGTTTATCGCACACTGCAGTCCAAGAGACGAGCGAGGGCTTGCGCAATGCGTGATGACCTGACGTCAATTTCGACCTTTTTCGCAATCACATTCTATGTCTGATGAATCATCACCACTGGTATTGGGTACATCTTGCATCACGTCTCAAACTGCTCGAGCCCCCCCAGCCACGCGTTGAATCGTCCCCGTATGCCACCGCCAGTGCGTGCTATGGAGACGCGTCCCGAAGTATACTGTGAAACGGTCGTCAGTGGATGACATAGCTCGAGGAAGTCGATGTGCTTGCCTTGCCATCATCGAGACGAAAGATGCGGTAGACTACTGTTGCGCTCGACAGCGGACTATCGTGATTCGGTGCAACACAATGCACTAACGGCGCTGGTAGACGAATCACCGCCTGCCGACAACTCAGGTGATCACTATGCCTCCGATACACCAAACGGCCCACCTAACCTACCATAAAATGCTCCCAGAAGATTTCGACGAGCTCTACGAGGTCTATAACGACCCGGACTGCCGGCTGGGGTTCCGGGCGGCAGGGTGAGCGTTCCGCACCTTGAACCTCAGGGACTCGCTAAAGAACTCGAGCGAGACAAACTCATGCCACCGATAATGCGGGAGGGCGACCTGGTCACTGTGGTGAATAAAGGCGAATTGGGGAAAGAGGATGTGACGAAGATCGTCGGATGAACGGTCCAACATGGCCTCAGACACCTGGACTGGTATCGCTCGGCCCTCGGAGCGTTTGCGGATAATGAAGCGACGGTTGCGGCTTACAAGAAAGTGTGAGCCGTCATGTTTCCGTTTCTCCGAACCTTGCTCTTGCTAACGAGGCTGTAGAGGATTCGTCCAGGAGAGGAGTCAAGTGGCGCGCACGATTTTGCGACGGGAAATGCGGTGATATGGTACTCAGAGCCGCTATTGAGAACAGTTCTTTGCCAAGCAAGCGCAGAAGTAGTGAAGAACCATGGAGATGCAAACATGGCCTGCGATGGCCTAAGGGAAGATGTTTAGTCCATGGCGCGACTCGAGAAGGTCAGCATACTGATATGTACACGCTCAAAGGCTTCAGCGCTCGGTGGCAGGTCCACACCGTGACTCGACGCCACTAAACGCATAAAGGCTGGCGATCGATAAAAGAACGCAGAAAACTAAGCTCTGCACAATGCCCTCGATGTTTCAATCCGCTCGCTTGACTTATCGCGCACCGCGCCAGGACGATTTGGACGAGCTCTACGAGGTTTACAACGACCCGGACTGCCAACTAGGTCTCTACGTGAGCGGGTACGCGCCGCGCCCCGAAAAACTTAAGAACGAGCTCAAGAGCTGGAGCGAGTCGAACTTACTCTTCGTCATCGCCGTGGACACGCAGACAGGCGAGTTCGTCGGGAAGGTGATGATCCGATTCGACCAGCCGGCAGCGCTGCGCGACGGCGAACTGGGGATAGTGGTGAAGAAGAACAAATGGGGGCGGGGATACGGGACGGAGATCGTCGGATGGGCGGTCCGTCACGGGTTCAGATACCTGAACTTGCATCGGGTATCCCTAGGTGTGTTTGCGGACAACGACGCCGCCATCGCCGTATACAACAAAACGTGCGTTGGCGTAGGCCTCTGATGCCCGGGCCCTGCACTTGCTGAAGGAGTTCTAGGGGATTCGTGCAGGAGGGAGTCAAGCGGCGTGCACGATTCTGTAACGGAAAATGGGGCGACATTATACGCATGGGCATCGTCGAAGACGAGTTTTTTGAAAGGGAGGCGCAGAAGATAAACATACACCAAATCCACGCATAAAAGGTGCCTGTAATGTAAAACGTCCAGAGTGGCTTTAGCAAGTGAACGACGCCTTCGTTATCGCCTCGCGCGAGTGCCTAGAACGCCACAGATGGTGAACAGCCCACACATTGCGAAGTCGACAATATTAGAACGATAGAGGCCAGAGACGGGTCTTTGTGATGTTGCTGAGGCGATAGGAGGCCGAAACGGAGGAGGAAGCAGTGGCTGCTGGTGGGCGCAGACGGGGACGGAAGCGAAGATGAAAGTCCGGATGAGAGCGATGGACCTGGGCCCGCTCCAGGCCGCGGTGTAGATGTCGGCCTCCTTTGTTCCAAGTAACTTCTCGACGCTTCGTGCAATTGGTCACTCGGCGAGGACCGCCTCATCTACCAATTATACCGCTTCATTGCCTTTCGGGTGCTCGTTATCTGTTCATCCAAGGGACGAAGGAAAATGTCTGTCGTGGCCCTCCCTGGGTTGCTCCGAAGGTCCCGGCACGTGCTTGCCCCTTTTGACACAGAGCGCAAGGCCTCGAGCAGGGCAGTACTCTTTTCGGCGGAGCGTTGTATGGGAGTCAGAGCACTTGACTGCGGCGGGCGTAGAACGCCACGCTCAAACCAGAGAATCGGGCGGGCAGAAGCCGAGCTCTCCTGCTCGGATAAATCCTGGTTATGTCAGTCTTGACGCGGTCGGCGGCGAGCCTCGGCTTTCATATCCTCGGCCCGCCCGAGACCTATCGAACCCATCGAACCCGCACCCTGTAGGCGGAGATCCTATATAAAATCCACCCCGACACGAATCCAGAGACACCATTCCTCACTCTCGTCTCAACTTGAACATCACCATGACCAGCAAGGACGACATTACTGTCGGCGGCTACCTTCTTGAACGTCTTGCCCAGCTTGGTGTCCAGGTTCATTGGTTCTTGTTTCGTGCATATCACATATACTCATGCATGCCCCCCTCTTTCCAGTCTGTGTTTGGCGTACCGGGCGACTTTAACCTTGGTGGGTTCTGTTCTATGTCGCCTACGGGGATGCCGATCTAACGCCATCTCGTTACGCAGGATTTTTGGTATGTGTCATTTTGACCGCGCACTGAGGTTTTCGATGTTTAAACTGTCGATAGGACTTGGTCGATGACCATCCGAAGCTCGAATGGATAGGCAACTGGTGCGTCGTCGTTTATATCCCTCAGACGATTGCCCATCGACATTCCTTATTGACAGCAATGAGCTCAACGCCTCATATGCCGCGGATGGTTACGCTCGTGTCAAACCCAAGAGCGTCGGTGCATTGATCACGACATTCGGCGTCGGTGAACTCAGCGCGGTGAATGGCATTGCAGGCGGTAAGCCATTTTATCGCGCACTTCGATAGGAACGATCTAATCGGCTCTTTTATCGTACAGCCTTTTCCGAGCACATTCCTGTTGTCCACATCGTCGGTGTCCCTAGTACTGCGCAGCAGAAATCCAAGCCGATGCTTCATCATACGCTTGGCGATGGCCGGTCAGTGAGATGTGCTCTGCACGCCATCCTCTTCACTCATACGATTTCAGCTATGATGCGTACTACACTGCCGCCCAGCAGTTCGCAGTCTCCTGGGCGTTCCTTAATGACACCCACACCGCGGCCGCCGAAATCGATCGTGTCATCACAGCGTGCATCACCCGCGCGCGGCCTGTCTATCTCATGCTGCCGACCGACATTGCGTACGAGCGCATTCCCAAGGGTTCTCTTGAGACGGGGCCTCTCGTCCGCCAACCTCCGGAGGTCGATACGGCGATCGAAGACTTCGTGATTGACGAGATTGTGAAGCTTGTCAAGGAAGCCGGCTCCAGTGTCGCAATCCTTGCCGACTCGTGTGCTATTCGCCATCACTGCGAGGACGAGCTCTTGGAGCTCATCAAAGAGACTGGATATCCTGTATACTGCGCACCCATGGGCAAGACAGTCGTACCAGAGGACTACGAGCGATATGGCGGCGTAAGTTAGACCGACGGATACCCAGACCGTGCAGTCTAACCGGATATTCAGATCTACATTGGGTCTATTACACCTCCAGAAGTCAAGCAGGCGGTCGAATCGACGAAACTTATCCTTTCCGTTGGACTGCTGAACTCCGATTTCAACACCGGTGGCTTCACCTATCGCATCGAGCCCACGAGCACAGTTCAGGTGCGCGTTGACGTAGCCGTTTGGGGCGTTCTCCTGTGCTGACATCTTTCAGCTGCACTCAGATCATACGAAGATCCAATACGCCATGTTCCCCGACGTCGGCATGAAGCACCTTCTTCCGAAGCTCACGAGCGCCCTACGGGATTTGAAATCGTCCGCCGTCAGTGTCGCTGTCCCGCCGTTCAAGGCGACGATCCCCAGTCCGAACGACGACCCGCTTCATCCAATCATCTCTCAGGCCTATTTCTGGCCGCGCATGGCGGCTTTCTTCAAACCGAAGGACGTCATCGTCGCCGAGACTGGCACGTCGTCTTTCGGCGTACTGGGCGTACCCTTCCCCAAGGACTCCATCTTTGTCTCGCAGATTCTCTGGGGTTCCATTGGTTACACTGTCGGCGCCACACTCGGTGCGGCGCTCGGTGCGCGCGAGCGCGGACTCGGGCGCACAATCTTGTTCGTCGGCGACGGCAGTCTACAGCTCACGGTGCAGGAGCTATCGACCATGATGAAGTGCGGACTCGCGCCGATCGTCTTCGTGCTGAACAATAGCGGCTATACTATCGAGCGCTACCTGCACGGCAAGACGCGTGCATATAATGATATTGTCAACTGGTGCGCCCTCCTCGTCGTGTGTGCAATGCCTGTGATTCTGATATGCTGTGTAGGAAGTGGACGCAGCTGCTAGAGGTGCTCGGCCCGGACGCGAAGCCGGCGCCGAAGTCGTACACAGTAAACAACAAAACGGAGCTCGAGGAGCTACTTGATGACCCGGACTTTGCTAAGGCAGAGCGCATGCAGCTTGTCGAGGTCATGATGGACAAGTTTGATGCACCAGAGGCTCTCCAGCGCACGGCGGAGCTCAGCACGAAAGCAAACAAGTATGCGCAATAATTGTAACGATGTGAGCCTAAGGCTGCATGAAGACAATGTACAGTAGGATGTAAGGATTTTTGCCGCGTCGGACTCTCCATACTGTGCCCTACACTACAAACATCTGTACTCTGTCCGTAACTAGGTTCATTTCTATCGTCTCTTGTCTCTTTAGAAGCGTAGCATAGAGAGTGTGTGCTATTCCGCGGCAGGCTGTTGTGTGCATCGAGATTGTATGATTAATCTCAGATACGCTGAAGATCGGTCGCTCAGAATATTCGCGGCCAGTAACATATCGTTTTGAGCAACAGGTCTACAAGAGCAGCTTGGATTGGGAAGTTTTCTGAAGTGTGCGTATAGGGTACTACGTCTAGCTTAGGCTCCGGGTGAGGGAAACTGCCAATGGACAAGATAGCGGCAGAGCCAAACCCGCCAGTTTCGCTGAGAACTTGAACGTGTCAGGTGACCGCGTTCAAGAGCCGTATCCGCTCTTTAACTCAAGGAATAGCAAGAGGAATAGCATGGGATATATCATACTCTCAAAAATTACACGCAGAATACACAGTTAAATCATTACGCCCACTTTCTAACGCGCTCGCATATAGGCCGACGGAAAACGACTTGAGGAAAAGTGGTCACCTGACCGCGACTAGACGCGACCAGTCCTGAGTCACGCGTCGGTTCGAACATAAACTGAAGATGCGACGTGACCGCGCCGCTTTGCCACTACTCATATACGGACGCGCACCCCCTCGTGGCACTTCCAGGGATTTCTCTGAGACAACAACCATCGCTATACTGCTACCTCTTGCGCTCCGCTACTCTAGGTAGTCATCCAGAGACGAAAGTGCCACCGCCTTAGAGACCATCGTCTAAAACCCCTCTCCCGCTCGACGCGTCGCCTATCCACTCATTCATCGTCCACCCAAGACGACCTTTCTGTCACTATGACCTCCGGCACGTCATCCTTCCCTCGGTTTATTGGGAACTATGAGCTCGGCCCGCGTCTTGGATCAGGCGTCTCCGGTGCGTTGTACGCAACCCTCAACCCAAATGACGCTAATCACTTCCGCAGGCTCGACGTTCCGCGCGACACACATACACACGGGCCAGGTTGTCGCATTGAAGCTCCAACATCTGTCTCTTTACTATCCCACCAACAGCTATGAACGTGCAGTCTATCCCCTTATTCAAGGAGGCGAGGGTATGCCTCGCCTCTGGGCATCCGGTGTGCTGAACGGTTATGACTATCTGGCTATCGACCTGCTGGGTGCGAGCATCGACAACATGTACCGTTCAATGGGTAAGGGCGTGCTCGACATCCGTAGCGCGCTCTCCATCGCCGTCCAGATGGTGCGTCCGCCGTCCCTTGCGGCTGGCGTGGCTGCGCCCTCAACGTGCCCAGATCGCGCGCCTCGAGCACATGCACAGCCGCGGTGTGCTGCACCGTGACATCCAGCTTGGCAACGCCGTCGTCGGCCTTGCGCCGAACGATAAGACACTCTATGTGATAGATTTTGGCTTCTCAAAGAAGTATATCAACCCGAAAACGAACAAGCACATAACCAGCAGGACCGAGTCCGATTTCATTGGAAATTATTGGTTTTCAAGTGTGAACGTGCACTGTCGCTCTAAGAGTGCGTCTACGCACCTTGCTTGTCCCTACGTGACATCGTGCTTACTGCTATGTGTAGCTTGTTCACGCCGCGATGACCTCGAGGCGCTCGCACTTATGCTTATTCACCTCCTTACGCCCGGCGGGCTTCCATGGACGCGCAATGGCATCCCGCGCGACGACGAAGCACACGAACGGTTGAAGCGCGAGAAGCGCGACACCCTGCCGGAGGATTTGTGTCGCGGTCTTCCGGAAACCTTCCAAAACTTCCTGCATTATTGCCGTGGTCTCAAGTTTACACAGCAGCCCGACTATCAGATGTGGATTGAAGAATTCCGGGAGCTCGGTGAAGAGCTAGGACTTGAGGATGTTACCCCCTTCCTCTGGCCGCCGCCGCCATTGCCTGCGGTATGTATCCTGTACCCCAGATCATGTGTGGCGCATGCTGATACATTTGGGAGCAGAGCGCGGAGCTTTACTCCAAGCGCGCACAAGCACCGCGTGCATCCACCTCCGAGATTGACAACATGCTCAAAGATCTCGCGCGCTTGAATCTGAACGGCGGTCCCGCGGCCCCGGCACAGCCCGCCCAGCCTGCAACGCCCGCCCAGCCCGCGCCTGCTGCACCTACGCGCCCTGTTTTGGCCGAGAAGGCCAACAATGCCAACATCGCCCCCGCCGCACCGACGCCTGCCCCTGCCGCCTTAGTCAAAAGACCGGTGGAGGCGATCGTGATCGGTGGCGGCGAGGAAGGCGAGAGCGTAAGAAGCGGGCGGCATACCAAGGCTGCGCGATTGCTCAGGTTGGCGCAACAGACGGAGGCGGCAGTCGGCAACCCGCAGCTGGCTGCACTCGTACACGCATTCCGGGAGACGCTCGCGTCGACGGGGCGGACACTGACAAAGGAAGGCTTCGCGTTCCTGGATGGGCTGCACAAGCAGCTTGCGGACCCAGACATCTTTGTCTTCCCGCTACGGACGTCGCAGGCGCAGCGGCAGCGACTATCGCGCGACCAGCCGCGGCCGCGCGAAGTGACGGCAGAGGAGCGACGGAGCCGATTATGTCAGCTGCGGACAGGCGTTGCACACGCGCAGAACAACCGAGCTCTTGCGAAAATGGTGAGCGACTTTGGGAGGATGATGGACCAGAGCACGGCGAAGCGGTTGACGAAGGACGGGCTCGCGTTCTTGGAAGGGGTAGAGGAGCGGCTGCGGACTTTGCACGCGTAAATTATCTAGGGATAGGGGGATCGGCAGTTCTATGGACACGGATTCGGCGTTCTTGCTTTTCCTTTTTCTAGCACTACATCGAATTTGTATTGCCTCTTCGCGTTGAGCGCGTCTGTATATGTTTAACGCGTGTCCGAGCTATCGTTCAAGCTATCGTACGACTCGGACTATATCTTCCGCGCTCTCAAGGTCGAGATCGAATCTGACCTGAGCCGGAGCGGGCTGGAGACGGTGCGAGCGCTCGTTGCGCTTGCACGTGCTTTGTCGGACTGATCCCCAGGGTGTATAAATTATCGGCTAGCTTTACCCCACAGGCTCTTTTTTCATCAGGACAGGCCGTCCAACCAGCTGGTCGCCCTTTGTGTCGTCTCAGTCGTCTTCCTTTGCCTTCCCTCTCTTTACTTCCCATAGATTTCTCGGTCATAGACTTTCCCGCCGGCTACAACTATGAAGACTGTCACAAAGGACGGCGTTACGTCCGTCGAGCAGACACCGGTCGTTATCCCGGACCTCACCGTCAAAGACCTTCTTTCGTCTATTCCGTACGCCTCCGAACCCATCAGCTCCCCACGACCTGCTCATATCTATTTTTGCAAGGGAGCACTGCTTCAAGCGGTCAGCGTTCAAGTCGTCTTTGTACATGTGAGTCCACCCTGTCCAATGTGACGCTCCGTGTCTAACGCATTCTATAGTGTCTTCGACGTCGTGGTCATTGCCGCGATCCACAAGACGACGGTCTACGCGGAGCAGTTCATCACACCGGCGTACCTGTCCTTCCCGCACCCTGCCCTGTACACCGCCGCCTGGGTGTCCCTCTGGGCCCTTTACGGCTTCTTTACGGGACTTTTCGCGACCGGTCTTTGGGTTATCGCGCACGAGTGCGGGCATCAAGCGTTCTCAGAGTCCAAGAGAATCAACAACTTTGTTGGTTGGGTCCTCCACTCCATGTACACGTTTTGCCAATTGTCTTCCTTGGCGACGGTAATTAATCACACTGCTTCTTGACAGGCTTGGGGTTCCGTACCACTCGTGGAGAATAACACATGCGAAACATCATGCTTCGACTGCTCACATGACGCAGGATCAGGTCTTTGTTCCCAAGACGCGTTCCGAACTTGGTCTGCCCAAGTTCAACCCTGATGGCGAAGACCTCGCTGGATCCCGCGTGACCGAGGAGGTCATGCGCGAGCTGAGAGAAGCCATCGGCGACTCTCCTCTCGGAGCCACCATCGGCTTCTTCTCTTACCTCGTGCGTCTATTCTCGTCCGCCTTGTCCCCCGGTCGCCGACAATCACCGGTGCATAGCTCGTTGGATGGCCGATGTATCTCATCAGGAATGCATCTGGCCAGAAGCGCTACCCGAAGGGTACTAACCGTAAGGCCCGATCCCTTAACCAAAGGCAGGATTGTTGATTGTTATCCGACTTATACAGATTTCCGGCCGGGTGCTGTTATGTTCCGTCCCGACCAGCACGACCAAATCATCATCTCCGACGTTGGTATCATTCTCTGGGTGCTCGGCGTCTGCGGCGCTATTTACCAGTACGGCTTCGCGGATGTCTTCCGCCTTTACCTCCAGGCCTACCTCTGGTGCGGTTCAATGCCTAGCAAAGCTAGATCCTCAGCTAACACGTGCAATAGGGTAAACCACTGGCTTGTGCTCATCACATTCCTCCAACACACCGACCCGCTCCTGCCACACTACCGTGCGCCTGAGTTTACCTTTGTTCGTGGCGCGCTCGCTACGTTCGACCGCAGCCTCCTTGGTGAGCTTGGCCCGATTGGTGCATGGCTGGGCGCGGTTGCCACGCACGGCATCTCGGAGACGCACGTCGCGCACCATGTCGCGAGCAAGATTCCGCACTACAACGCGTGGGAGGCAACATACGCTCTCCGCCGCCGCCTTGAGCAGGAGGGCATTACGCTCCAGGGTCGCCCCGGCGGTTGGGGCGAGATGTACCGTGTCTTCCGCGAGTGCCGCTTTGTTGAGGACGAGGGCAACATCATCTTCTACAAGAATGCGAGCGGGCTTGCTGCGAGCCGGCCGCTCGTCAAGGACAATACCGCGAGCGACTCTGGTGTGGACTTCGACAACTAAAAACGTCGGTGACGGCAGTTTCCTGGCGTCCTCCCCTCAAGCTTGAGATACGTACGTATATGTCTGATGCATCCACTTAGTAGACGTGCGTCGCCGGCGCGGCAGCGCGCAGGTTGGCGTCGAATGGCGCTGGCTGGCGTGTGTGACTTCCGGCGTGGTGATGCGCTTGATGTAGAGTAGGCTACTTGCATAACGAGTTATAATCACATGACTGCAATTGGAATACGAGGTTGAGTGATTGAGCGGAGTGCCCAAAGAACGCGGTAGAGTATGCATTCCTTTAAGTCAGGTAAGCTGCAACATCGGATTATGGAGAGTACTATGCAACACCGAGTGGTTGCATGGAAGTCGCTCGCGTCGAGTCACCATGCGATTGCACCATCCCTCAAATCTCCAAGTTGACGCGACCCACGAAATCCAATTTCACTTCGCTTCCATCCAGAAACCATGGCAAGTCCGCACACAAACCTACCACCAGACCTCTTCCCGCCGCTGACACGGCGCGATGTCCTCGCGTTCCAATTCTCTACCTGGTACCCCATCTTTGCGCCCGTTTCCATAAAATCTACCTTCATTCGCCCGCTCTCGCGCGAGTTCCGCGCGTACCTTGACGCAGACGGCGTTTTTCTGCCACGGGGATCCGAAGATCTGTTCGTGCGTGCCGGTGGCAGATTGGCGTTCTGGACACATGCTGATTGATTTTTGCGTCGGCGACTTCTGTCCGGATGTGCAGGCCTGTTGTTAGTACGATCGAAGACGAGGATGGCCAGGGAGACGAGGACGAGGACGAGGATGAGGAGCGGCAGTACGCCTTTCCGGATCTCGACGAGCGGATACGATCTGTGGTGAAGGAGTACGGTGCCGTGTTCCCGAAGTTAAACTTCTCCTCACCCAAGGTATAATCTATTACTCAGCCTCCTGCTTTCCTTGTATTCAGGGCACGTCCCATAGGACGCGGCATGGCTTCTGCCCTCGTCCGCACCGCTGAAGTGCACGGCGCCGTCAGACGTGTATATGCTCCTCAAGTCCTCGGATTTCGTCACGCACGACCTCGCGCCGTCTAATGTATTCTCGGGCTGCGAGGACGATGAGGCTGGGGGTGAAGAATACGAGCTGGAGCTCGTCCTGAGGAAATGGTATAACGTTGAACGCAGCCGCGAACTACGGTGTTTTGTTAGGGATGGAACATTACTTGGTACGTGCTTTGCGTGTTTTACGGCTGGGGACTTTTGGTGCTCATTGCGGCTCAGGGATCACTCAGCGAGACGAGAATTACTACGATTTTCTGAACGAGACCGAGTCGCAAGCGAAGATCGTCAACACGGTCTCCTCGTACTGGACATCGCAGGTCCAGCCGCGCTGGACGGGGCCTGCATCCTGTGCGTCCCGTCCAATCCTCCCCGGTCCTCCCTCTGACCGCTAACTTTCCAGACACCTTCGACGTCCTGCTCACTCGCGATCTCACGCGCTTCCACGTGCTCGATTTCAACCCCTACGCCGCGCGCACCGACAGCCTGCTCTTCACCTACGAGGAGCTCTACGCCCTGCGCGCGGCCGGCGACGGCAAGCCCGTCTTGCGCGTCGTTGACTCGCGCGCCCACCCCGCCGCAACACGCAACGCGCCGGCGAACCAACACAACATGGTTCCGATCGAGGCGCTCAGCCTTAGCTCCGGGCGGGGCATCGAGGATTTTAGCAAGGCATGGGAGGAAGAGGTTCGGAAGGGCATGCAGGAGTCGGACCGGGGCTCGGACTCGGACGGGGACGCGTGAGTGCGGGACGGTGCAAGCACTAGCAAAAGTGCGGGTATAGTACACCGGAGGTATTGAATGTGGTCGACGGAGCGACCAGCAAGATCTAGTCATGTGCACTATATCGGCTATAAGACAAGTACGTATGCGGGTGAACGGAAGCAGGACGCGGGGTGCGTGCGACGGCGACGGGGAGGCAGGACAGAGCATCAACCAGGAACTAAGATATTGCGTCGGATTACTCGAATTGTACGAGGCCAAGAAGGGTGGAGCGAGAGCGAGAAAGGAATGGGACAGCAAGCTGCATCGCAGGCGGGCCTATGCGACGGTGCTGCCGTATGCGAGCGTGCCCTGTCCGCGCTCGGGGTCGTTCATCCGATGCACGCGTACCGTCGGGCCGATGTGGATGTTGTCCATGCTGTTCGGTGTGATGAGCACGTACTGCTTGCCATCGGACGCGTTGGCCGTGTCGATCTGTGATATGTTGCGTGTCAGCGGGCTACTTGTAGCGCGAGAGACGTGGGCGACGCACAATCATCTTAGCACTGATCCGACGGTTGACGGCGTCCATGAACACGTCGAACTCGTCTAGAAAAAAGGGCGCATATGAGCGAATGTCAGCCAAGGGTTGTAAAAAGAAGATACCCACCGAGACAACGAATAGGGCTCCCGATCGAGTCCCACATCGCCAACAGCAGACAGATCGTCGAGAAAGACTTTTCGCCTCCCGAGAGCGAGCGCGGGTCCTTGTCGCGTGCGCCCTGCGGCTCGTTCTGCGTCGCGTTCACGTCGTCCGTCTGGACCTTGAGGTCGAGCGTGTGGTTGACATGGTCGAACATGATTTTGCCGAAGTAGCCGCGGTTTGAGAGGTGGAACTGGAAGATGATCTTGCATCGGAAAGCGATGTGCCTCCGGAAGTCAATCCACTTGCGCATGCGGACTTCGAGCGATTTCTTGAGCGACTGATGCGGACAGCGGTTACTCAGTACCATGTCTACCATGAAGGCAAAGGACAAACCTTGATCAGCGTCTCCATCGATGAAAGTTCGCTCATGGTCTTGTCGAGCGCGGCCCGCGTCCTGTTTACCTCAACGGTCATCTCTTCTACAGTCGCCCCGTCGCGCTTCTCGCGTTCCTTGAGCGACTTCTGCACCGCCTCGAGTTCGCGCTGCACGCGATCTGCTGCCCGCGGGTTTTCGACACGCGCACAGAACTCTTCTGCCGTCGCCGTCCAATTCTATCAAGGGATCAAAGGTGAGCTCGAGTGGTGCTTGCGAGGACGAAATAAGACCTACGGTGAACTCTTCACGTGTGACCGCTTCGGCATCCTTAGCGTTCTGGACCTTGTCCTGCTCTTCCTTAAGCTTGTTCGTCCAGTGCCTCTGCGAATTCTGAGCGTTCATCCGTCGTTCGACTGCCTCCTGCACAAGCGCCTATGAGGAATATCAATCGCAAGCCTCATCACTACAGAAGTCAAAGACGAACGGTCTTGTCTTGCCGCTGCTGATCAAACTCGTCGATCTGTCGCTTGATGGCATGGCTCTGCTGCAGCAACTGCTTGTTCTTCTCATCCAGCGCCGCCCGCTTCGGCGCGATCTCCTCGAACTGCGCCTTGTACGATTGTACCTGCTGTTCCGACTCGGCGACCAGCTGCTCGAGTGGCGGGATCTCCGCGCTGACGTTCGCGTTAATTTCTTGTTGCAAAGAGTTGCTCCGGACTTTCGCTTCTTGGTGGGCTCGGTGGAGGCGACGGGTGAGTTCCTGTCGGTAATGTGAGCGGGGAACGTTGACGCAGGAGAGGGAGGGTGTGTACGGTGGCCTGTTGGAGTTCGCGCTGCGACTGGGTGAACTGAGCGCGTGCCTCATTGAACTCACGGTCGACCAGCTGCAGCTTCTCGTGCGCTTCCTTTTGCTTCTGAGTCCAGTACCTATTACGAACGCCGCGGTTGAGCGTCCTGAAAACCAGTAACGAAGGGCGGGACCACGCACTGGAGCTCGGCAGCGGTATCGCGCCCAGTAAAAAGCAAGTTTCGTTGGTCGCCCTGCTTAAGCTGATTGAGCGGGTTCGAGCTACCACCGCCGTCGACGAAGCGTGTGACGCGGAAGAGATCTCCGGTCAGACACGTGCCGCCGCCACGCAGCTCGCGGAGCATGTCATCTCCATCCTTGCGCGTCGGCGCGAGCATCGTGCGCTCGATGCGCGCTTGATTAATCAGGATGCGCTTGACGTACTCATCGGAGATCTGCGGGTGGGGTGGAAATGAAGAAGTAGGTGAAAGAGAACAAGAGGGAGACGCACGTCGAGGGCGCGGAGCATGGTGAGGTAGCGCTGGTCTGGCTCCCCGCCACGATAGTCGAAGAGATCGACCTCGGCGACGACAATGCTGTTGTTGTTGCTGTACCAGCGTATCAGACATTCATCCCGCTCAGCTGCCCGACGCGCCACTTACTTGCCGAAATCCTTCAAGATCTTCCTCAGCGCGGGCTGATCGCGCGTATCCGTGACGGCGAAGCCAGACATAAGGTTCCCGATCTGGTTGCGCATGATGTCCGCCCACCGCGTAGGGTCGCGCACCTTGACGAACTTGCCGAACGGGCCGACGGGCGTATTGCCGTTCCAGTGCGTGCGCGCGATGCGCTCGAGCACCCCATCCATCTGGCGTCCGAACGCCGCGAGCGAGTCGCCGCGCTGGCTCTGCAGATTCCGGAGCTGGCCCTCGACTTGTTCGACCTGTGTCCGGGCGTCATCGCGTGCGCGCGTGAGCGCGTCGCCGCGGACCCGAAGCTCGTTCAGCGCGGCTTGCTTGAGCGGGACGGTCGCCTCCGCTGTGCTCAGGTCTGTCTCGGCGCGTGCGACAGCTTCCTTCGCCTCCTCGAGCTGGGCGAGCAGCCGGTCATGTAGACCCTGCGAGTTCGCGGCGGCTTTGGCCTTCTCGGCCGCGATTTGGTCCTGCAGGCGATCGATCGTCTGCTTCGTGTCGCGCAAGAGGTCATTGATTTCCTTCTCGTCGTTCTGCGCGGAGCAAGTATCAATGGTGAGTGCACAGGAGAAGAAGAGGAGGCGTACCTTCAGCTTTTGAATCTCTTGACGGTGCCCTTTCATCTGCTCCTTGAGCCTCTTGTCCTCGTCGTAGAGATGTTGAATATTGCCGAGCCGTTGAGCATCCTCTTCACGCTCCTGCACGAGCTCTGATGCGGCATCGAATTCGGCATTCGCATCCGAGAGTTTGTTCTGAATCGCAGGGATGCGGCCCTCGGCCTTCGCCGTCGACTCGCACTTCTTCTGCAACTCCTGTGATTGCAATTCGCGTTTAACAATAGCTTCGAATGGGATAGGGGAAGGAAAGCAACGCACAGCCCCCTTGGCGGCAACGTGTGCCCATGCGAGCTCCTTCTTGAGGCCGTCGACCTTGTGGCGCAGGTCTCGCGCTTTGCTCGCCTCGGTAAAGCGCGAAGCCGCCTCTTCATATGCAGTGCGGAGATCCTCGACAGCGCCACGCTTAGCACCGATGATATTGTGCATCCGCTGGACGTTGTCCATGCACGTCTGGTACTCCTCACTGAGCTGGCTGAGCTGAGTGCCACGGAGGAAGAACTAAAGGCGGGCGACATTAGCGGACGAAGACGAAGGGCAAAGTGTATGCACCTTGTACTTGTCCGAGGCATGCGACGTGCTCAAGAATTGCCGGGCGGCATCTTTGCTTCTGCGTCAGCCACTACAAATATCCCAGCATGCACAAGCAGCACAGACCTTGCGTCAGAACGGTCATCGGGTTGTCGACCTGGATGTTCATGTGATCACAGATCGCGGAGAGCTCCTCGCGCTTGGTCGAGATCTTGCGGCCGTCCCGACTCTTGATCTGGTAGCTCGACGAGCCATCTTTGGTAAAGCGGCGTGTGATTACGATACTGTCGCCATAGAGCTCGGGCTTGTAGGCCTCATCGCCTTGGTTCTTGAGTTGGACAGAAACCTCGGCGACACTGTGCCGGTCGTTGAACGAGGGGTATACAAGGTATATGGGATATATGCGCACTTCTGGCCCTCGCGGATGAAGGACTTGAGACCACTGCCACGACCCGTCGAAGTCGCTTTACCGCCGAGTGCGACGGTAATAGCAGATAGAACGGCGCTTTTGCCACCTATACAGAGATATAAATAGAGCTGATCGAGTGGTTCAAGTTAATGACGCTCACTCCCGTTGTGACCTGCAGGCAAAGGCATTCAGCAAGTACACCAGCACGCGAGAGAAAGAGGCTGACCGATGATAAAGTTGATCTGCGGTCCAAACTTGAAGGTCAAATACTTGTGGCACATGAACTGGTGCATTTCCACGGCTTCGATGATACCGAACTTAGCGACACCCTACGCGTGCATGTGAAGAGCACGTCAGCCAACCGCGCAAGGCGCAGATACATGCGAGGACCACGTACACCCTGCTTCTTCTGGCGCTGGCGGATGGACTCGCGGATAGCCTCTTCATGTTCCTCCTCGAACTCCTGCTCCTCTTGGGCGTTGACGGGGCGGTGCTCCGGTGCAACCATCTCGATGTCCGAGTTTCCGTCGCCGTCTCCGTCGCCGTCGCGCGCTGCCGCGCGCCGCTTTCCGCGGGCTTTCTTGGAAGGCTGCTCCTGGACATCTTCGACCTCGAACTCGTGGACGGCGGGCTCGCGGCGATCGAAGCGAGCGCGTTTGTTATGTGAACCGGCATTGGAACTGGACTGCGGTGCCTCGTCCTCGTCGCTCTCGACTGCGGCGCGCCTCTTGGGCATACTTGGGACGCGGACGCGAACGAGGGTCGCGGTAGAAGGGTGGTGGTGGCTAAGGGGAGAGGAAGGGGAGGTGGCGGTGATGGAGGAAAGAGGAACGCGTGGTGGACGCGACGCGTTGAAGCCCCGATGCACGGGACCCTGCTCACCGCGACGACGACGAGAAGGAGATGGATGTGTACGCCATCTCCCAGAAAAGAAAATGCCATGCGTTCTCGGGCGAAACACGGTAACGGTCCGGCTGCCGAAGCGTGTTTGGGTGCGAAAGCGTACGGATCGGGACGTGTTCGGGACCTTAGTCCGTTATCAGAAACGGACAACGCTCCGGGAGCGCAGAAAGGGTGTCAAGGGTACCGCATAAGCAGGATCAACAAAACAAGGACAGCCGCTGCAGCCGCCCTCCGTCGCTAGTGACTCCCGCCCTTGCGTCGTAGCCTCGCCGTCGACGTTACGTACTCTGTCGCTGTGAGGGCGATATGTTGCTATTCAGCGAGGTGTCGCGAGGAAGTAGTGTCGTGAAGGGAAGAGGGGATGTTGGAATCGGAATGATGGACGCCATGCCGATCAACTCAGAAAAGAAACCTGATGCGCTGCGCACCGAACACACCCGCATGCCCCCTCAAAGCCTCCACGGCTCCCTCGCCTCCTCTTCTCATCCTCAACTCCTTCTCTTCCGTCACCTCGTTCTCCGCGGCTATCCCGTCTCGTCCCATACGACGCTGTTGTCGACCACAGCGCACACTTCCATTCTCTATTGCCTCTCTCTAAGCGAGGCGTCCGCTCTCTTTCCACACTAGCATCTGTTTCGCCTTTCGAGTCCGAGTCTTACCCATGGCTGCTCCCGCTTACCGTGCCAACCCCCCGCCGTTTGGTGTCGACAACCCCGGGGACGTTTTCGCGGATCCAAAACCTGCAGGCAGGTGCGCGCGAATGTATCTGCTCGGCTACCGTTCGTGATTATCTGACCTCTGTATCTTGCGTCGCCTCTACGTTCCACCTCCCTGTTCGTCGTCCTGGACAGACATGACGCCTACCCGGACGAAAAACGTCGCTCTGGTGTCGGGGCCGTCGGCTTGCACCTTATGAACGCTGACTTCGACGACGACGAAGACTACGACCCCGCCATGAACCGTGCAAGCCCCATGCCCGCTCTCGCCGCCCCTCGCCCCGGCTATGCCGCCCCGATAGCCGCCCTCAACGTCCGCCACGCCTCGCCGTCGCCTTCCCCACCTGGTACGGATCCTTTCAACCCTCCGAACCAGCAGCAGCCCCGCCAGCCCCCTGCCGCCCGGACTAATCGTCCACCCGTTGCGCCTATCAACGTCCCCAGCACACCGCACCCGCTCCCACCGACCATGACGCCTATCAAGCCCGTCTTCGCTCGCCCACAGAAAGAGGCGCCCGCGGTCCGCTTCGGCACTCCCATCCTGCGCAGCGAACGCGAGGACACCATTGCCCGCCGTGGGGAGAAAGGCGACGATTTCTGGCGCCGCTTCAGCATGATTGCGAAGGAGCCCTCGGCACACAAGGAAAGGTCTGTGGCCCCTTCGATGCCGTGTTCTCGCCGCCGTATGCTCACATCTCTCCCTTTAGCAAATGGCTGCACGACACGCAGACCGGGAAATCGCGGTGGTCGCGCTATGTTTGGGTCATCGGTCTGCTTCTACTCGCTGTACGTCTGTCTGTGTGCTCCATTCCCACGCATCCCTCATCGGTCCGTATAGTGCATCGGCCTCGCCATCGGTCTCGGCGTCTACTTCCGTTTGACGAACAAGTCGACCGTGCAGTCGTCGCCAAAGGCCATCGGTGGCTCCGAGGAGAACTCTGGCACGCTAGTGACGTCGTCAGCCGCAGTGGGCGGCACATCATCCTCGCTCCACGTTTCGCCGACGTACACCGTCGCGCGCCGCGAGCCGATCCCATCGCCCGTAGCCATGCCCGTTCCCGTCGCAGGCGCACCGCTGCACGTCATGCACCTGCACCCGTTCAGCCACGACGCCCGCCGCTCGCGACGCCGCGGGAACCGCACAATGCATTAACGTGCGCCGGCCCGTCGCCGCCGCCTTCGTTCCCAGGGACCCCCGCCCGCGCGTCCCGTCCGCTCCTTAAGATCGTCATCGCCCGCAATACAGCCCACACACCCGACTACTCCCACCGCACACCTTTCGTCCGTCTGCTCCCATCTTCTCCCACGCTCGCTCGAGGATACCCTTCACCACACCGCAGACATCCAACGGCCTATACCATTGCTTACAGCCCTGCCGCCTACTCTGACCACACTTACTCAGATACCCGGACTGGACCTGGACTGGACCCCAAATGCACGCACGCTTCCGCTTACTTACCATTCCCGCCGACGACGCCCTCGACTAGCTTTAGTGCATGCCGTGTAGTATATTTGTACACGCGTGCGCGCGGACGACTGGACGCGCGCCGCGGTTCTATTTTTGGAGGGCAATTAATCCCATTGCTAGTGCACTTTTGCCTTTGCCGGCGCGAACTCTGGCTGGCATCATGCTCTGCGGCGCGGCTTGATGACGGAAACGCGGGAGGTCTTCATGGAAACTTCAGAGGTTTTCCTAGGACTTCACGGGTTCCAGGGATCTCCACTAGAAATCTTCGAGAGGCTGCGGAAATCTTCGAGGGTGGGCTGTCGCCGGGCTTCATCTCCAACTTCGGTAGGCGCGCTGGGTGGTGGAGAGGGTGCGTTTCGGCTGTTGTGAGGCTAGCGTTGTGTGGGGAGACGTCTAAATGGCGCGAGCGGCTTGTGCCCGCTTGTTCGTTTCCGTGCCCGCCTGCGCTCGTCGCGATCGGATGCGAAGTCGCCGGCCCGTCATTGATCACTGCTCTGCGCTGGAGCAAGAGATTTGTTTTTTCTTAGACGCACTACAGTTTTACGTGGGGGCGAAACACCGGGACTAGGCTAGAAAAAGTGAAGTACGCCGGAACCGAGTCCGGGTGTGAGGTGGTAAGCTACGGAGGTGGACAGCGCAAAAGGTATGCCAGGAGTGGCAGGGACAAGGACGGACACCGACGAGCGAAGGAAGTATGCCGCTGTCGGCGAAGCCCCCATCCCGCTGACGTTATATACAGTACATGATTAAAGAAGAACGAAGTATGCCACAGGACTTGTTTAAGCTAAAGACTAAACAATTAAATACGCGTTTCTTCTCCCTGCCCTCAGCGAGAGATGTATCGCGGAGGGCTTGGAGATCTGAAACATTATTCCTCCATAACAAACTGGCTGAGATTTGTGTTTTGCGGGGGGAAGTCGGGTCGGGGCACGGGAGGAGGTGGATGCGTGGGACGGTACGTGGGACCGGACCAATCGGCCGTCGCGACCGGGCAAGTTGGTTTGCTGTGGACCGCCATCGTCGCTGCACCAACGTCTGTATTGTCAACCCTGGAACTTTCCCCTTGGCATCTCTAGAACCACCTTGAAATAGATCTATCTCTGGCATACTTTGGCCCTGCGAGTAGCGCCGTGATATCCTCGGACTCATACTGAAGTAACATGTCTTCCATAACGCATCTTTGACTTGCGGCGTCCCGCTCTGTTCTTAGTTGTACGCGCGTCTTCATACCTGAACGCTACGAGGCGAATACAGAGATCGAAACCGTTTCGACGGATCTGAAGTACTCGCGCCACAGCTTCGTCGCAGGCGCATACGCGGGGACGCATCTCGATGGTAGATTCGGGTATCTAGGTGCGATGCAGACGAGGCGTTGGGCCATGGCATTAGCACACCATCGCCGTTCGCGCTCCTTTTTTGTGGTACGTTCCCCGAAATACAGGCTTGGCGACCGTCGTCCCTGACGTCGTTCCCGCCTTTGCTTGAAGCGGCACGACCATCGTGCCGAACCCGGGAGCGTTCCTGTTGTATTGTACAAAGCTGCAAGACGCGTTTCCAACGTGAGCGCCAGTCAGCCGTCGCAGATAGTGATGTTAAGATGTGTATGTGCAGGCTCAATGCTTTTGTTCGCCGTGGCGCCGACATCTCACCGCCCTTCGCTTTCTGTCGGCGATGCGCGCGTACCCGGTAGAAATGTAAGATCAAGCCGCCTTCGGCCTTGAAGCAAGCGGATCCGGCGCCACAGGAAAAGCCGCCGCGTACTTACGATGGCTCCCTGGCCAACGGAGATCCACGGAGGACGAGGGTGCCACTAGATTGCGTCGCGCGATGTTATGGAGGCTGATTTCCCCACAGATTTTCGACCACAGTCTTCCAAGGCCGCGATGTCGGCCAGCGCACAGCAACGCGCCTCGTGCTCTCACCGCAGCGACATCACGGTAGGACTACCGAGGGTGCGCGTCATGCCATCGTAGTAGGTGCCACCTAGGGCTTGTACCTAGACGCGAATGGAGTGAATCAGCATCATCGCTTGTTGATGCAAACAATCCAAGCTGGTTTGCAAGAAAAATCAGTCTAAGGGACGTGCAGCGAATATTGCGGCTCGATCCCGAACAGTCGGCAGTTGTGGACAATGTGGCACTATTGTCAGCCCTCAGTGGTCCCCGCGCCTTGCTTCCGCCACTGAGAAGCACAGCCACGGCGGAGTGACCCACTGTCGCAGATTTATCGGGTGGTTGATCCTCCCGGACATCCTGCTTGCGTGTGCAACAAAATAGGCTTGTGCATGTCTTGGAAAACGTCGAGCCACGGCCATTGGCTTTCGCTCGCGCCCTCGGCCACTGGGCGTCGTACGTTGGACCCAGATTCTCCCCGTATTACAGCACTACCATTATGAGATAATATTGTCTCGTTCAGCCGTACGATGTCTTCTATTGCCAAAGTCAGACGCCTGTGTGCGCAGAAGTGGCTTTTCCGGCCAAAACCTGTGTGGTATCTGACCTGCGCTCCTTCGCAATACTGCCTCACGCACGCGCGGTAGACACAAGCGGACGTCACTTGGGTTATCGTTCTAGCTTCTTCATCACCTGCTCGCCTGCACGGCATCGCCTCATTTCCACCTTCGCTCTGCAGTCGAATGGAGGCAACGCTGATCATCGCTATCCCACGCTCTAACGATCATTCACAAAGCGGAGGACTCGACTAGTTTTAGACAGACCGCAGCCTCCCGTTTTCGTGTGCGCTGGGCTGGGAATGAGCATATGGCACAGCAATGTGCGTACTAAGTGAAGTCAATGTTGTTGATTGCCGTAGACAAGGATACCGGGGAAATTCCACGGCCTACGTACGCCAGTAGCGTACGGCATTGCCGGGCAACCGCGTCCTGTAATCCACTGGGAGCTGGTGGCTTATCATCAGTGACTATCGGCTTCACTTTCAAAATCGGATCCGGCAGTGTACCTGCGAGCGACGCAAAGCTCAAGTGAAGGACCGTGGGGCCTAAGGCGGGTCGCTGCATTCGACCAGCTATTTTAACTAGCTGTAGAGATTCTGCACGTACTACAATGCATGCTTTATTAGTCATGAATTCCAGCTGCCGGACCAGCGCCTGTCTCTTGACCACGACCAAACTGCCCAGCCACGCAGGGTAACGACGAACACAATTCACTTTTTGTCGTGAGAATCACACTGCGAGAGACAGGGACCGGACCTAGTCGACCTGACCGACCTGGCCGAGCGGGTAACTGTCCTTCTGCCGTGCGCACCGCCAGGGGCTGCATCCTCCCTATCATTGAGGATTTGACTTGTATTGATACAGAGTGTGCGACCCTCCGACGTCGGATGGGCTTCAAGAAGCTGGGACTGAGAGATACAGCGCACGCACAACATTGGACCCAAGACCAGTTGACCACGGGGCAGAAGAGGAAAAGGGGGCGAACGAAAGCAATTGTGAGAAAGCAAAAGGGTACAGTAAGGGTCAACAACAATGAAAGTGCGGCCAGCCTGCATCAAGGCAGGGAGGGATGAAACGAAGGTGGAAGCGGAGGCAGGGCGAGCTACCGTTTAGAGGGCGAAAGGGAAGGATTGCCAGTGCGTCGGGAGCCCGCTGAGAACGGCGGTGGATCGAGGAAGGGCGCGACACGAGAGCGTGACGTAGGGGAGATCTCTTGGACGTGAGAGTAGTCCGAGAAGCGTCCGGAAGGCGTCGCGCTTGAAGGCACGTCGAGGTCATGTGCGTCGCGCTTTGACGAGACGGGCGAGATACGCAGGCCGCTCGGTACCGGCGATATGTTTGGCTGCGGCGAAGGCAGGACATGTCCCACCGACGAGGGCAGCCCTGGTGTTATTGCGGACGTGGATCCAGGGGAAACGGCTGCCCGTTCCAGAATCTCCTCAATGTCTAGTGAGGCAATTGTGCGAGCGTTGACGCTCGCGAGGCTCGGCGGTCGGTTGGATGGTCTCCGAGGCTTGGGAATGGAAAGCGTCGGGGGAGGTGGTGGAGAGGGAAGGGCGTAGAGGGCCTCGGAAATCCCGGTCTTCTCCGAGGCACCACTCTTGGGAGTTCTTGGCGTCAACGGCACTGTTGACATGCGCTGGAAGAAGTCTGAGCGTGGCGAGACGACGCCGTATGGCTGGCCAGTGAGAACCCGCGTCGCGCGCGGGTCAGGGAGGTAGGCCGGTGTTGGTAGCACGGGTCCTCGTTCGGGAAAGGGACGTGCCCCCTCCGGATCGATGTAAGGGCTGATCTTCTCCAGGTCACCGCGGGGCAAGACCACATTGCGGAAGCGCTCGGTGCGGCGGCGTCGCCGCTCACGGACCACGAAGACAAGGGACAGGAGCGAAAGCGTTCCGACGATGACGACCGTACAAACTGCGATGATAATAATGGCAAGACTTTAAGGGGAAGTTAGTCAGGGGTAACCAAACAAGGGAAGCGATAAATGAAGAACGTACCTCGAGAGACCTCCATTCGTATTGGTTGAGCTGCCGAGCGGCTGCGTTAACGCGCCAGACCCTCCACTCAAGCACGCAGTCTGGCTCGAGGTGTCGCCGAAAACCGTAAAAAGACTCGAGGTTTGGTTGTGCCCTGCGCCATCGTTGAGCAGCAGAGCAACCTGGGTCCCGCGTGTGACATTCATAAGGAAAGTAGCCGAGCCGGAGGAAGACGATTTCCTATCCAAGGTGAAAGAGGGTGCAAGAGGAATGAAAGCACGCGCGCTCGGGGTGGTCGACACGGAGGATGAGTTGAACATAACATTGAAGAGCTCGCACTGCCGTGCCGGTGCGACGGTATACAGCGGTGTTCCTGCTTGGGAGGTCGAGGGCAGGCATGAGGCGTCGTTGGAAGGCTGGACTTGAATAATGTCAGACGTGTTGACACCGGTGGGGTTGCCATTAGCATCATCGAGTGAGGCGAGGAAGGTGGTGTTGGCGGCAAGAGGAAGGAAAGTTATCGCCGCACCCGTTGCAGAGGTCGCGTTCCATGCATCATTGGGGAGGGTTATTGCGATAGGTGCGCTGTTGAAGGGGATGATAGTGAGCTGGAGAGGAAGCGCGTCCGGGGCGACGCCACCGTTAAAGTCGACGCTGAAGGCACCGCACTGGTCGATGGGCGAGAAAGTAACATGTTCAAAGAGCCCGTGGACGGCCAGCGGTCCAAGGGCCAAGGCAGCGAGGAGGGCCCGCAGGGCGACTTGCATCGCACTCAAAAGGGCCGGCTGTAGGGTAGCTTGTGTTCAAGGACGAAGCATACAGCCGGGAGAGAACGAAGAAGGGTATAAGAGAGAAAGATAAAGTACCGCCGAAGTCTATCGTCCGGTCGTGAAAGCGAAGAGCTTAGAGAAAGAAGGCCGCGCCCGGCGCGCAGGCATGGAAGTCTTCAAGGAAGCGCAAGCGCCCAGCTGTCGCCGATCGTGCAGAGCACGCGAACATATGCCGTGATAGGTGTTCCCAAGGGGATGTGCCCTTCTTTCCCATCTGCTGAGCCAGATTACCCACTGGAGATCTTGACGACCAGGTCCCACGGCAAAACATGAGTACCGTCCGTCCGGGCGGCTTCACACATCCGAACACGGCGGGAACGCACCTTGAGCCCACCACCTGGCCAACAGCCTGCGGCGATTGTTGACATCGTCCCTGTACACGGGCGGGTCGGAGGGGGCGTCCTGGAGCTATTCGAGCGAACATTTCGACCATGTAATCAGCTGAAACTTCTGGCTTTGGTCACCGTTACAGTAGGCTTGATGCCAAATCTCGATTCAAAAAAGTGTGAACGCGTGCCCCGCCAAGTCGTCGTGGTCGACGCGCGTTCCTGCCTCGGATCGCAATCGGTCACGTCGTACCGGATCCCAGGCACGTGATCTCACTCTACCCCGCACTGGCGTCTTCGAGGCTCGGGCGTGTCCGAGTCGTGTCTTCGACTTCCACTATGCTCCGAGCCCGTATCGCTCGCTCGCTTTCCCGTCATTACCCTCCTGGACGAAGGGCAATCGTCTCTGTCACCCCCCTCAATTCCGCAGAGCAGCACGGACATCTTCCGAGCTCCCAATCACCCATCACGTCTACCCTCCATTTCTTCAACTCTGTCACCAGCGGCGGGACACAGATACCAACGTATAGGGTTCTAGATGGAATTGGGAACATCATTGAAGGCGCTAATGTTCCGCAGGTACGTGTACAGTGCATCGTACCGACCCTTCCACAACTGAACGTGTTGAGTACTATAGATTGACCGAGACTTTGCGCGGAAGATGCACGCCGTCCTTCAGGGTTCTCCGTCATATCTCACTCACACGTTATCAGGTATGAGAATATGGTACTGCTGCCAACAATGGACAACCTGCTATACAACATCCAACGGCAGGGAAAGATATCTTTCTATGTAGGTCTTCCCGTACTTGTTCCCGCGCTCATGAGCTCATCCATTGGGACGAATAGATGACATCAGTGCGCCTTTGAAATACTGGGAGATAAAGATGATCTTGATTCTGAAGAATCCAGTACGGTGAAGAGGCGACTATCATTGGGACTGCTGCTGCTTTGGCTCCGGATGACGAGTAAGTGAACCTAATTTTATTGCGTTTCCGGGCACGGGGCTGTCTGTGATTTGGCCACCCGCTTTTTCATTACTCTGCGTCCCTTTCGGACTGATTCTGGTTGCATTCCGAGAAGAGCTGTACTGCGGTTCTCGCTGTTCGTACTTCAATCGGACCAGAAAAATGGAACCAGAATCACTCCATTTTCTCCGTTCACTTATTAGTCACTGACGCACAACGCCTGGCAGAGTTCTCGGTACGAATTCGCCGACCGCGTCCAGGCAAAGTGACCAGCTAACTTGACTAGGCCAGTACCGTGAGATGGGTGTTCTACTGTGGCGCGGGTGGGGCATCGACTCGGCCATGGCTCAATGCTTTGGCAACCATGAGGATAAATCGAGCAAAGGGCGCCAAGTGCCTGTTGTAAGTGTGTGCCTTGTCACAGGCCGCCCATACTGACCAGCTCGATAGCATTGGGGTTCGAAAGAACTCCACGTTCACACCGTCTCGTCACCTTTAGCTACGCAAATTCCTCAAGCCGCCGGCGTGGCGTACGCGCTTCAGCGTGATCCAGAACGCCGAGGGCGTAACTGTGCCGCAGTCTACTTTGGCGAAGGCGCCGCTTCGGAAGGCGACTTTCATGCTGGCATGCTGTTTGCATCGACCCTCCCATCGCCAACATTGTTTATTGCCCGCAATAACGGCTTTGCGATTTCGACGCCCGCGGCTGAGCAGTATTTCGGAGACGGCATCGCGGCACGTGGTGCAGGGTATGGCATGGACACCATCCGCGTCGACGGGAATGACGTGCTCGCCGTGCTCTCCGCCACCCGAGAAGCCCGGCGTCGCTGCATCGAAGGTGGCCGTGGTGTTTTGCTTGAGGCAATGACGTATCGGTTCGTTCACTCGAGATCACTTGGAAGCTCACATCACCTGACCCCACCGGAATAGTGTGGGGCACCACTCTACATCGGACGATTCGTTCGCGTATCGACCGCGACAGGAGGTGGAGGATCGCAAGCGCATCGACAACCCCATTGCGCGTTTTAGGCTCTTCCTCCACGCGCAGGGATGGTGGTCTGACGAAGAAGAGTCTGCTCTCAAGGACCGGCTGAAAATGGAGGTCATGGCGTCGTTCCGCAAGGCTGAGCAAGTGAAGCGTCATGAGCTCAAAGAGCTTTTTACAGACGTGTACGCAGGCCAAGAGCCCGTTAGCCTCGTGAGTGATTTGATGGCCCGCGAACTGTCGGGCTGTATTGATGGAGTCTGGTAGAAGGAGCAAAGGGAAGAGCTCACGGCGCTCATACGCAAGTATGGGGGTGTCTGGGAACCATGGACTGCCGAACTGAAGAAATACAAGGACGGAGGCAAAAGTTTGACCGGAGACGAGTAGAGGACGGGAGCATTGGCAAGGACTAGCGCAATGGATATAATCCCTCCACGACAGCTCACAGGCACATCATAGTCTTTTGTTTCTGGTGCTCCAGAGGGACAAAGCGGACATGTTGGGAGCAGCGTGTTAGGATGCCGACTGCGCCGAGAAGTTGCCAGCAGTCGGATATAGCCGGTTCGTGGGAGTGATTATTATGGCATTGGGGTGGACACGTTTGCGGCCTCCACGTTTTCCTCTGCATGTACCTCCTACATGATACAGAAAGGCATAGCCTACCAGAATATGTTATGTTAACGACGAAGAGCAATGCGTCATCTCGAGCGCAGAGAGTTCCGTTCATAATGCAGCTCACGGATCACCCCGAGCTTCAGTGAGTTCCTGGCGTCTATCGAGCTGGTCCCCCGACCTTTTTTTACTGTCGAAACGCTGTTGTACCGTACTGGCTGTTCTTCACCAAGTCGCCTCTTCTCACAGGGCTCTCGTATGACCCCCCTAATACAGCCCTTCGCTCTCGCGCAAGGTTGCCTGACGGGGGCCCTCCATGCTTGTCGCCATGTGCTCCTGTGGCTTTCCGCACTTTATCGTGCCAGGGGCAACACGTAGCAATCCAAGGATAGCTCCAGACGGATCCCCGGAGATAATCTCGTTTCGGGTGATGGCGAATATAAAACTGGGACAGCACGGTCTGGTTGTCGTTCACCTCCCTCTCTGCTTGTCATGGTCCGTCTGCCCGTACTTGCCAGCGCTTGGGCCCTCGGTGTCCTCGGGTCGATCGCGCTGGCGCGTGACACTTCGCCGCAGGCTATCAACGCGAAGCGTGCTGCCGCTGCTCAGCGTATACGAGAGGCAGTGACTGCGAACTCACCTGCCAAGCGTGCAGCTGCTGCAACGGTAAAGAACATTACGTTCTCCAACCCCAAAGCATCGGGTAAGCATAACTGGCACGTCTGGTACCATTACTCAAACACTGTCAACAACTCTCAGAGTTCTTTGTCGACGGCTCGACGATTCCTCTCGTCGATTTCGATGTCGGTCCGTCTTGGTCGGGGCTCATTCCAATCTCCAATGCGACGAATGAGGACCGGAAGGTAGGAATGACTGTGGTCTCACGGCACGTTCGTTCACTATTGTCTCTCAATCAGTTATTCTTTTGGTTTTTCCCTCCTGGACCTGAGGGAAGCCTTGACGACCTGATCTTTTGGTAGACTGTTGCCCTTGAGCTTGTGTTCCTGTCTCACGGTGTCTGACAGGACAAATGGAGGACCTGGCTGCAGTTCGCTGGAAGGCGCTCTACAAGAGAATGGTGTGCGTCCCCTATATTCACTCTATTGTCTGGCTCCGCAGCTTACAAGAGCGCTTTGCGCATCCAGCCCATCACCTGGTCCTGGGGACAAGCAAAGCCCACGCTCAACGAATTCAGCTGGACTAATCTATCCAGCCTTCTCTTCATCGAACAGCCCGTTGGAACCGGTTTCTCGCAAGGAACGCCGACTGCACGGGTTTGTGCCCATTCATGCGTACTCGTGGACGCCCGATCCTAACAAGACATGGTAGAATGAGGAGGACGTGGCAGAGCAGCTTGCTGGCTTCCTCCAACAGTTCCTCGAAATCTTCTCAGAATTGAAAGGGAAGAACTTTTTCGTTACTGGGGAGAGCGTAAGCACTGCTCGCCAATCCTTCGCATACTCTGCTCATGCTTATATTAGTATGCCGGGATGTATGTGCCGTGTGAGATCGTCGTGGGTTTATTCGTTCAAACCAACTACTAAGTCGGCACAAACAGATATCGCAAACTTCATCTACGAGAATCCTGGTGTCGTCGACCTTAATCTGAAGGGCATCTGGGTCAGCGATCGTACGTTCTGGTTTCTTTAGTTGGAGCACCCGGATTCACTAGATGATCAGCCGTCCTGGGCCAGGACGTCGCTCAGAGCCAGATTCCAGCGCTTCCTTTCGTCCAGAAATATGCGAATGTCTTTTCCTTTGAGTCAGTGATAGATTGGAGTCTTCTTTAGGGCGTCTTCAGCTGAAGCGTGTTCAAGTGCCAACTTCATGTCGCAGCTCCAGACAATATCTGACGAGTGTGGCTACACAGGATATCTGGAGAAATTCGTCACGCAAGCTTTGTTGTCTCTCTGCAGAGGTAGCTAGCTGAGATGCGATGTGCAGCTACCCACCCACTGGAATACTTCCTCTCCCGAATGGCACGAACTCCCGTCGATGCGATATCTGGGACACGATCTTCAACCAGGCGGTCACGATTAATCCTGCCTTCAACATTTACCGCGTCTTCGACACGTTTCCCATTCTCTGGGATGTTCTTGGGTTTCCGTACGCCGCAGCCCTCTTCCCCTCTGGGCAATAGCGGCTAAGAGACTCCCCCAGTGGCTCATTCCCCCAAGCACAAACCCTGCCGCTCTATTTTGACCGGCAGGACGTGAAACTCGCACTTCATGCGCCAACGAATGTTTCCTGGGTCGAATGTTCAAATATCAATGTGTTTCCACAAGGCGATGCTAGTCTCCCTCCCGCACTTAACGGAGTGCTTGCAAATGTTATCGAGAAAAGCAACCGCACTGTTATTGCCCATGGCCTGGGTGATTTCATCCTCATTGCTGAGGGGTACGTGCTGTATCCCTAGATTCAGGCGTGGTGATTTACGTTCCCATTGCAGTGCTCGCATCGTCTTACAGAACATGACCTGTTCGTCACGATCTTCTCCGGCTGAGAGATTATACTTACCCTTCTGACAGGGGGCGGTGCGCAGGGCTTCCAGTCCCCGCTAGTCGAGAGTTCGTTCGTCGTTGACGGCATGGGCCCGTTGGGCAACGTGCAAAGTGAGCGTGGCCTAACATACTACGAGGTCGTCCTCAGCGGACACATGTACGTACCCCTCCAATTTCGCAAGAGGCTCGTTCTCATGCAGTCCGCTGCCACAGGATCCCGCAATTCTCACCTGTCGTACGTCTATCCACAATTTCTTTTTTCGCCGGCTTATACCTCGTCTAGGCGGCAATGCAGATCATGTCTTTCCTTATGGGTTTCAGGGACACGCCATAGACGAAGTTCGGTGATGGTGATGCATGCTTCATCGGTGGAAAAGATATATTGTATATACAATCTTTATTCTTGGGTGCACTATGTCGAGAAACATCTAGTGAATACTTGAAAAGAACACAATCACGGTTTCCTGCCGTCCTTGTTCCCACTGCCTGCACAAAGGTATCTCGGACGGAAAGCTGGATTACATCATCACTAATGCGCGGACGAGGTGATCAGCACTGTTTGACGTGACGTTCGTAGCTCTAATTTCGCTCGAGGCCATCCGGATGAGGACCTCTTGGGTCGCGCCCAGAAGCGTCGTTTCCCGCTACTTGTCACCATGCTTGGCCCGACTGACCGTGCGAGAGCCGAGAGCTTTCGCCATACATTCAAGCAAACGCTGAGGGATGCAAATCCACAAATACGGGCCCTAGATGATTGGATACACCGTGAGATGCCACTACAGCTTCGCCCTCACCACTACCTTCTGCATATTCTGAATGATCTCTTCCGTCTTCGTCTCCATCCTGCTCACAAGCTCTTCACATGTCGGGATATCGTGAATTAATCCGACGCTTAGTCCTGCGCTCCAGATGCCACGGTCGGGGTCGCCCGTCTCGTACACCTGCTTCCCGCGCGCACCCGACACAAGCTCGCGGATGTCCTCGAACTTTGCACCGCCAGGCCGCCGCTCAATAGAGACGACTTCTGTCGCGACTTTGTTCTTGAAGACGCGGGCGGTGTTATGGAGTGTGCGGAAGATATGTTCTGTGTCTTGCTCGGAGGAAGCAACGATCTTCTCCTTGATGTTTTGGTGGATCGGGCTGAATGGACATCAGTTTCGAGGGCATGCATGGAGTGAATTTGTGTACGCTTCTACCGTACACATGAACCGAGTACCTAACAAAAAGACAGTGAACAACCTGTGTATGCAGTGGTCCGACGAACGTACCCATGTTAATCCCTGACGCCCCCAGCGCGAGTGCTGCCGCAAAGCCACGACTATCGGCGATTCCGCCCGACGCGATGTACGGTAGCTTCAGCTCTTCCGCTGCACGAGCGAGCTGCCGAGGTGGTTGAGTAAGAACTGACGAAAGGGATAAAAGGAGGCTTACGAGAACGAGCCCCGGCACGTCTTCCTCGCCAGGATGACCCGCGCCTACGGATCACCATCAGGACTGGCTCGTTAGGAACCCAAGGGGGATTTACATTCGAAGCCATCAATGCTGAGGATGTCTACACCCATGCGTTGTGCAGACTATTTTGTGCATTAATGTTACGCACGCACAAGGCAGCTGTGCGACGTACCTTCGCATGACGGATCGTCGTGCACTTGTGGATGACAAGACAGCCCCGATCCTTGAAGAACTTGATCAACTTCCCCGCTGAGCGAAACCCGTCAGCCTTCACGGGCGCCGAGACCGAGCCGAGCCGGACCCACGGCTGTTCCCTGCCGTCTCGAAGACGCGCACGCCCTCCTCGACGGCCGCGCGCGCGTAACCCTCGTAGTCTGGCGGGTTTATGGTGGGGAGGAGGGTGATATTAACGCCGAAGGGTTTGGAGGTACGCTTGCGTGTGTCGCGGATTGCGTCGCGCAGGGCAGCCGGGCTGGGCTGGGTCAAGGCGGTGAGGATGCCGAGGCCGCCCGCGTTGGATACAGCGGCAACGAGTGGAGGCAAGCCGACCCTGTGTGCGTGTAGAGCTTCAGAAGGGATCGCAGAGAACCACCAGACGGCTGGATGCACCATTGCATACCCCCCTGCACAATTGGACTTCGCGGAAGGGTAAGCAAATAGGCAGCGTGTAAGGAAGACCAGCGACGTACACACGAATTCCGAGCAACTCTGTGACGGGTGTGACGATCATAATATGCGTAGGAGAGAAAGGGAGGGAAGAGGAGGGACAAGAGGGACAGGTATGAAGCGAAGGACAATGAACATCTCGGGGCGTATTTACAGTACCCCGCACGAAGAGTCGCTGAGTCGCAGTCCGGGTGTCTGAAAGCGTAGACGCGAGCTTTCCATGTGATATGCAATTTATAACCGACCTGGACGACTTGTCCGGCTCTTCGACTGCCGAGCTTAGCGAGCACTTACGACGTTCATTGCAATCAATCCAAGTACAAGCTCATTCATTTCACTGGTCATTATTGTCGTACACGAACGCATAGACATTCACGATCCTTAAGTACTCGAATAAAACAGGCTTTCCTTCAAGAGGACGCAGCAGGCTCGGCCGCCTTGCTCTCAGCACCGAACTTCTCGATCGCCTGGAGAGCGAACTTAACGTGCCCATTGTAGTTGAGCACGGAATCCATGACGTCCCTGCATGAATAAAGCAGGCGGAGATCGGATGTCGTCGAACATGGTTAACGAAAAGAATGACAACGTACCGGATGACGCCCTCCTTGTCGATAATGAAAGATAGACGGCCCTCGGAGAGACCCATAAGGCCCTTGCCACACTGGAACGCCTTGCGCGCGTCGCCCTTCTCGTCGCTCAGCACGGGGTACTGCGCAGCGAACCCGTCCGTCAACACGGTCTCGCAAATGTAAATTACGCGCAGCACGCACGTTGATCTTGTTGTTATCCGTCCACTTCTTGATATCCGTGACCGGGTTGGGCCCGATACCGACGAGCTGCACGTTCGCGTTGCTGAAATCGCGTCCGTCTGGAGGGACCGACGGCGGCGCAGTCAGTGAAAGCAATGATGTCATAGCGCTAAGAATGCGCACCGACGAGGGCATCCCGGAAACCGCACATCTCCCTGCTACAGCCATAGGTACCTTCGGGGCGCGAGTAAGCGGATGCACCAAGGGAGGTGTGAATGCTAGGGATTACGCACCGACGCTCGGTACGAAGAATACGACGGCGGGCTTGCCCTGCGTGCCAGGCGTGAACGTGAAGGGCTCGCCGTTCGCGTCCGGGAGGGTGATCGTAGGCGCGGACTTGTTGAGGAGCGGATGCTTCGACATGGTGGGACGAGAACCGAGGCTCGTCGCAGACCCGGGTTTTTTGTACCGTGGGCGGCTGTCGCGGCGGGGCTGGAGCCGACGCGACCTCCCTCATGCTTGCTGACTATACGCAACCAGCTGATTCGCACAGCGCACAGCCGGAGCTGGTATCAGCCTCTCCTCATGACAGCCGTGACGCTTTTCTCACATATCCCATCGGTCGTCCGGAACCACTTGAGGAATATCATGGGAAATACGCACTGCGAGGGCGGCCACAACAATTAACACGGCAAGTATTGCAGAACCCCCAGTCCCACTCGCAGAACTTGTAAAACAGGAATATCGCGTCGCACTCGCCCTCTCAACACATACTAATGTTTTGTTCCACCAACGCGCGTTTCAATTGCACGTGCTGAGTGGACGATTCCGCCTTGTGTTCCTCCCACCGACGCCCAGTTGAAAAACGGTGTAGCAGGCCGTGCGATGAGGGCTAGATCGACTGCCACATGCCAGGACCGTAAGTGCCCTTACTCCAGAACAACCCTCCGGAACGAATGGTAGGGCACTCGGAATCCGCCTGCGCCTCTCAATGCAATATCGCGCACAGAGCTCTCCCAGAACAGCTCTTCCGCAAATGAACGAACAATCTCGGAATACGTGGCCTGTGCGGGGTCCTGCACGAGCGCGACGCCGATACCAAGGAACGATGGCACGTTATCCATCCCCGGCCTCTGAAGCGAACAGAGAGGAATCGGGCCATGGGCGCGTCAGACGCGGGAGTGATACCGAATAGATTCGACCAGACGATAGCACCGTCCGGAGCGTTCGAGTCCGTCGTGACAATCTGCTGCTGGATAGTCTATCTTGACTCGGCTGTGTTCCGTGCTTCGAGTCTTTTCTGCTCAAAGGGCAGAACTCAGTGAGCCCAAGCTGGAGATTTACAGTAGCACTCGGAGACTAGCGACTTCCCCAATGGCCCGCGAGGCCTGATCCCCGAGGAGTCTGGGTCCCCGTCAGGATCACTGGCTTGTATAACCCTCTCTACAGAACACACATCTACTAGGCAGACTGGGGCTGCTGGGTTGAAGCGCTGATTGATCCAAGATAGTGGCTGGCACGAATGGATTGCCTGACCCCAATAACTCTGTCTGTGCGGTACGACCTCGAGTCATTGATTCCACATAATGAGTTCGTGCGCGTATGCTGGGAAAGTGGGATGGTCTACACGGTCAGTTCATTTGGAAGAGCAATCAAGCCTTCAGAAGACGTCGTGCGGGGCCAAAGAAGGGCGTAAACAAGCTGTTGTGTAGACGACAGTCCTTGTCTTCTTCCTGGTCACGTCCGCGCGCTTTCCCACAGATCGCAACCTCGCTCCTCACGCCGCCGCACGCTTCGGGGATAGCGGCCGGAGAAGTGAAGCGGCGCCTGGCCTGTTATTGCGCATGCCGTCGGGGCGGTAGAGCCCAGATTATATGTGAGGGAAGAGTCATGCATCACGTCCTCCCACGACGTATTCGCATTTGGCTTGCCGATGCCGCACATTATGAGCCAATCTGTTGGCTGCCGGCCCTGCCTAGAGAACAACCTCAGGTGGGAAATGGTGAGACCATAGATGACCTAAATCGTCCAGAAATCGAGGATTGAGAAGCAGAGCGAGCGACGATGAGTCGGCTGATATCGCCGAGACTGCCGGGAAGCCCGTGACGCACTTGTTCGAGCGTTTCTTGACAGTACAACTTTAAGCCTGTCGTATAGGAAACCTGAGAAGGCATAGCTGAAGGCGCGCAAGAAGCAGTATAGGGGTGCGTAGCTTGCCTACTCCGAGACCCATCGGGACGCTGGTCTTCTTATACAGATGGATAGAACCTCTCGATAAATAGATGTGAACTCAGCGGATAAAGCCGAATCTCTGCGTACGCATGCGGCCGATAAGAGCCTGCAGGCAACCACAAATTGTAAACTTACGGGTCGATGCGAAAGCTCCAAGTACATGCACCGTTGCCCGGCCACGTTGTCACAACGTCCTCCGAGCTTCGGAGCTCAGAGAACATTCTTAGTAGCAGTGAGCGGCACGGCGCATTTAGGAATGCATGACGCAGATGAGACCGTAGCCGGACGCGCGGTCCACCGACCGTCCAAAGGCGAGGGAATGCACGAAAGGTGGATGTAATTCGGCGGATACTAGCAGAGCGAGAGCTGACAGGAGCAGGCGAGACATTACACAATAATACCAGTAGATGGGTATTGCAGAGTACGCGAAACAAAAATTACTTCTGTTGTTGCTTCTGCATTTGCTCTGTCGGAGAAACAATGTAAGAGCTGAGACGTGACAACGACGTGGCAACGCACCCGCGTTCTCCTCTGCAAACCGTGCGCCTGCCCGCTCTGAATACTTCATGAACTTCTCTGCACAATTTTTGAGACATCCCTCCTATTTGAGAGTGTGAGGAGGACAAATGTGTGGGTGAGAAGAAAGACGGACCTCTTTGCTCGACAACGCCCGACTCGTGAAATCGTTACAGCAGGACGTGAAGCAGCGCTCCACTAGGCTAGAATAAAGGTTCATAAAGTCGCGCATCTAATGGCCGCTCGAAACTGGCTTTAATACAGAGGGATGGACACGCACCTGCTTCTTCTCGATGATTTGTACCATCTGCGCCTGCTCGGCGCTTGAAAGCCCAGACATGTCCATGATGCAAGTTTTTCTATTGCACGTTTAAGCGGGGAAAGCAAAGCTGATCTACGCAAATTACGATGGGAAATAGTAGAGGACTGCGTGGATGGTAGTGGTGAAAAGGTCCTGGACCACTGCGTCGGCCAGCGCGACGCGTCTTCTGGTGGTCTCATGACGCGCGCCAAAATGCGTGCAGCTGCCAGTGAGCACTGGCAGTCGCCGTCATGACGGTATAATCACATTCGCGCTCCCGAGTCTCTGATTCCGTTCTTCTTGCGACTCGTTTCAGATAAACCATGCCTTCTGACCTGGCTGTTCCCTATGTTCGTCAATCACGAAGTGTCACTGATTCAGTTGCAGTGTGTATGGCGCTGGTAGTACTAGTGCACTCGCCCTTTCTACAGTGTGGACGTATGCTCCACCAGTGCGTTATGGTCTATACTACAGTACATGCTAGCCGAATTTCATTGTTGATACCCAACGACATCTGAGTAAGGACAAGCAAGTAGCGCTTGGCAAGACCGGAGCGAAAGTCGAATAGTCTCATAATCCAGGGCCATATTTTGTGTGGTTCGTATATGGGGCTGGGCCTATTATCCGTGAAGTAAGATGCAAAGAATGGATGTTTTGAGAACGCATCTTGGCCGCACTCTTATCTAGCACGTATCGGCCGCTCAAAGTCGCCATCGCCCTGCCCTTGCGCGCGCGGACTATGTAAGAATGCGGATATGCACTACGCAGCGCTACGGGGTGTGAACAATACGGCGGCTGTTCGGTGGCACTGAACCAACGCTGCAAGATCAGACGCCAAGATGGATCAGAAAACAACGGGACGGAGAAGGGCATCAGGTGTTTGGACCACATGAAAGCGGATGGGACGCAGGGACGATGCTACCAGTACTACACTGGAAACTCAGAAAAAAAAGGCTGGAAAAGGGGAGGAACAAAATGAAGGTAGACAGGCAGTTGCCATACAAGGTGCGTCGATTCTTGGGCTGTTGCAGCTAGCATTGATTCACATGGGATGCAAGCTCTTCAGAACATTGATGACCTCGTGTGGTATTGAAGTATGCAGTTCCTGTGAGAGGGTTACAGAAAAAGACAGCAAAACCCGCCCCGGCCGCCCCCCCATCGCCGGCAAGATGGACATCTGACAGGCGCTGCGGACGTTGTGTCGAACGTGTACACCGCTGCCAGGAGATTGAAGAAGACGTACTGTTGCAAAGGTGTAGTGAAGTCAAGGGTGAGCGATTAATTTCAGCTTTTCGCTGAGAGCTTGTTTATTTACGCCTATGGTAAGCTAAAATGGAGAACTTGTTACTGGCTGCTCAGGCGATTCAGGTGCCCCTGAGTCATTTCCAAATCTAATCGAGTGATTCAAAAATTCGTCAAAACGTCGTTTAACCGGCGCCCGCCCTGCGAACGTTCCCCATCGTACCCGCCACCACAAGCCAGAGCATTACCCAGAACGTGGATCTATCAGTGCGTGTACTCCATCCCATATATATATATACCCCCAAGAGTAGGGTGCTGTCTGTTAACCATCCTCGACCCCTCGCCCAGTGACTGCCCCCGACTTGAACATGGCCATTCCTTTCAAGGAGGCTCTTGCCCGTCTTGAAAATCGCCGAGTCAAGGCGACGCGTCCGCTCATTCCACCCCAGATCCTTCAAGAAGACTTACCACTGTGCGCGACTTCATTTCGCACGTTTCATGCTTCCTGACCACGAAATTTTATTCCAGCTCTTTGGGTGCTGCGCACACCGTTCTTGAGGGTCGTAAGGCTGTCGAAAACATCTTGCGCGGGCTAGATGACCGTCTTGTCATCGTCGTCGGGTAAGTGCTATCTCTTTTGCCTAGGCAAGTGCTTTTTTGGATGCCGCGCAATTGACACGGCCGCCCGTCTCGTACAATGGGCGCGCGCCTCCGCTGCGCAACCGCAATGTCATGAGCATACGCCCCAACTCATGCCCGTTTCAGCCCTTGTTCGGTCAATAACGTAGAGGCTGCGAAGGAGTACGCCCAGAAACTGCGCTTGTATGCAGAGGAGGCGCGGGATGATTTACATATCGTCATGCGTGTATACTTCGAGAAGCCTCGGACGACCGTCGGTTGGAAGGGCCTCATAAACGATCCCGACATGAACGGGACGTTCCAGATCAACAGGGGCCTCCGCATCGCACGTTCGCTCCTTCTTGATGTCGCGAAGATGGGCCTGCCCGCCGGCTGCGAATTTCTCGATACTATCACCCCCCAGTACACCGCCGACCTCGTCTCCTGGGGCGCTATTGGCGCGCGCACGACCGAGTCACAGGTCCACCGCGAGCTCACGTCAGCGCTCTCGATGCCGACCGGTTTCAAGAACTCGACCGACGGCAGTGTTGGTATCGCGATCGATGCGTGCCGCGCGGCACGATCTGGCCATGTCTTCCTTTCCGTGGGTAAGGAGGGACTGAGCAGTATCGTGGAGACGGAGGTATAGCCGCATTCATATCTGATTATGTGTGTTTGATTATCTTCATCTAGGGGAATCCCGATGTACACATCATCCTCCGCGGTGGCTCAAAAGGTCCCAACTACGCTGCCGAGTATGTTAGCGATTGTGGGCAAAAGCTTGCCAAGGCCGGACTTACTGCCAAGATCATGGTGCGCCTTCCTAAAGTCATCGTCTCTGTTGCGTAGAGTAAACTGGTGCATTCAAACAGATCGACTGCAGTCACGGCAACAGCCAAAAACAGCACATCAAGCAACTTGATGTCGCCGAGGACATTGTGCGTCTTTTGCTACACAGCGTGTCGCTGTCGGGGAACTCAGACCACCGAGCAGGCTAAGCAACTGGAGTCGAATGCGGAGACGTCATTGATGATTATGGGTGTCATGCTTGAATCAAACCTTCTAGAAGGACGACAAGACATCCCCGCGTCGGGTCCCGCGGGTCTGAAGTACGGTCAATCCGTCACAGACGCGTGCTTGTCGTGGGAGCAGACTGTGCCTGCATTAAATCGCCTACGTGAGGGCGTGCGCGGCCGCAGAGAGCTTGTACACAAGCTGTCCCGCGGCGAGTAAGCGGCTGGGGCCGCTAATGCTGCACCTCAGCTACGTATAAGGTCGTGTATATCAATGCAGATTATTGTAGACTATGTAACTTTGCTGTGAACACTTATAGACCACTTGTTGAGGGCAGAGAAATATCGGCGGAGATCGGGCCGAGCAACTCGTGTGTCATCGCTTTGCCTGAAATCCATCAACTGTGACGACAGGCTCTATCTGACCGTCACCTGCTACATCGGCCATGAAATTATTTTGAGTTCTTTTCTGCTGCCCACTCCTTTTTTCCCGTCATATCGTACCACTACGCGGGCTCAGGAACCATGGGCAGGACCGCGAAGGTTTGCAAGCGCACTGTGCGTCTACCTACGCCCTCCTCACGGCGCAAACGCCTCACCCCCGATTTAGAAAAAGACGGCCTCGTCGGCGCAGAAGAACTTGGCCGGTGACGCGCCCAGTGCGCGGCCGGAACAAACCGTCGTCGCAATAGCAGCAAAGAAGATAGGCCTAAAGAGCAAAGCAGCTGTGCACAAGCGCAGGCCGGGCACGGAAGGACGTGTCCTGGGAGGTGCAGATTACGTGGACATCATGATGGGTGGCAGGAAGAAGGCGAGAGAAGAGGCAACGAAGTTGCCGCCCTCAGACGAGTAGGGGTCTAGCGTCGCGCCTTGAGTGCGCGTCAGCCCATGGAGTTTGTTTATGGAGATAGCACGGTTCACAATCATACAAGAGCTGTGATACGGCTCTATTCAATCGTCCGCCACGGCCTACTGGTCTCGCATCTCAGTCCGCAAAGGTGAAGAAGAGCTACTGTGTGTATCGTAATCGATGCAAGTCGAGACGTCGTACGAGACTTTACATTGGGTAGTCCATCAGGTGTCCTCATTCCTCGAGTACGGGGTCCAAAGGCTGGAGAGACAGGACGGTATGGAATACCGCCGGTCACTGCACGGATGCGAAGGCGGGGGACGCACCAAATGGCAGGACGCTGTCGACACCACGAATAAATTGTAGTTGAATTCAAGCGGGTCCGTCTTAGGGTGAGGATATACTTGCCGACGGAACAGACTCCCCTTCGAAAGGAGGATGTATTGAGCCTGAGTGTGGTGGCTTAGTTTCCGAGAACTTCTACGGCGAGGATGCCCGGGGAGCAGGTATAATACTCAGTCGCCTTGAGCAAGGCGTTCTCCCAACCGAGCTTTCATTGGAATGAATTGCTTCCGATAATCAAGGGGAATGCTGTCGTTGATGAAGGAACTGCCGAGGCTAGTCGCTGTTGAATGGAGACAGAGAGCAGGCGGGGATATTATGTGAACCGTTGGCTTTGAGCCTTTGTCGCGAGGGGAAAACAAAGGTATCATGTCTCCATTGCTAGTCTGTGCGAATTGAATAGCAATAAAAGCTCAAGCTTTCCGGAGCTGGAGCTCACCGGTCGTAGAGGGTCATACAAGGACTGGGTGGTTCGTACGATGCCGCAGGTCGATTGTTGGGAACAAATTGCTCTGTAGAAGCCCTCCTGCACTTCTCTGCGTCTAGGCGTCTTGCACCCTGCTAAGAGCTCGATTAAGTGGGTGACGGAATGAGACTTCGGCCAAAGGAAACTCAAGGCGGTGTGCCGCGACGTTCCGAAATCTTTTGAGCTTTGAATCTCGGGCCGTGTGTCGCGCACGCGCATGCAACCTGCGGTTGCCTTCTGCGGCGTTCGCCGCTCGGCTGTTTACACTTTTCAGCGTCATGGTTATCACTGTGACCACCCATCGGGGCTAAGACAGGTATGTTACGTGCCAACGAAGTGCACAGGAGGTGAGACGATTGATTCGTCTATTTATGTCCACCGAACTGTGAGCAGTCGTCTCGCAAAACGACTCAGGCTCCCGGGCCTGTCTTACCACAAGCAGTAGCATTTACATGCTATTGGATCTGATGGGTTCACCGATCCTCACCTTATTGCGCCGAATCCGGCGCCTCCGCCACTGCATACACAGAAGATGGCTTCGAGAACTACGTCAAGATTAGAGATCCCTGCGGGAGGTTCGCAGCTCTCGGCGGTCTCCGGTTACGCACGCGTCATCCCGTGCTTTGTCTCTAGATTGAGAGCCTCAGTGCGTACCACAGTAACATTCCCGAGAAGCGAGAGAGTAGTATCAGGCGGCAACAGCAGCGCTGATGTGCCAATACATGTGAGCACGGACTCGTGCAGAATGAACAAGCAACAGGGGCCGCCCGCTGGAAGATGCCGCAGACGATAATGGATGCTCTCAGCTGCACATGGGGCCTACCCCTCAGGATGTTCCGGTGCTTCAGCCTTCCTGAATTGCAGTACGGGCGTGTCAGCGCTCATTGGCGGCATATAAGGACTCAGGATGGTTCGTGGGTTTATGTACCTTTGCCTGGTACCAGGGACCATCGTCCTCTCCCCATGAGCCACAGTCCTCTTCGCGTCTTAGGTAAACGGGCAGTCGGACTAGCTTGACATAGCAAGGAGAAAGGTGAGCGTTTGGTTCAAGTCGTGGGTCGATTTCGTTGGCATCTCCCTTGCGCGGGCGCCTGTTGCGCGCCCACAAGAACAAACAAGCCGCTTTGGCTCGTGCAGGCTTGTGCGACGTTTGAAGTTCATCGCTATCGTTATTTATCCGTTTACAGCGCCATGCCCAATCTTCTCCATCCGCTTATTCCCTTGTATTTCCAGACCTACCCCGCCACTCACACTTTTTCCTCTGCCCGCCACTCCTCCGTCGCTCTCGTTCGGCCACCCTCAGTCAACGCAAGCCTGCTGAACAAGTTCGTCTTTCTCCCCTAGAACATGCCTGGCATCTCACTCGGATACAGATGACCACTCAGCTCCTGAACTACAAGCCCGACCCAACTAAAGCCGCTCCGCCCGACCCTCATCACGTTCTCGCCCCGTATATGAATCCTCTGACACTGGAGCACGCGCGATACACAGTCTGGGAACAGGACCGTATCAAAGAATTCCTCGTTGCTCAGCCCGACCCGCACGAACGGGACTCCGAAACGACTAAGAATGAACTCAAGACGGGCCTCAGGCAATATTCGCGACGCATTAAGCTCATTCTTGCGGGGGCTTCTCGCCTCGACACCGTCAACGACAAGCACAGGGCCAACCTCGGCTGCATCCTCGCCGAGGCAGTATACAAGACGAAAATTTTCGCCTGCCGTATAATGGATATTAACCAGTTTCCCACCGAAATCCTCAACCAAGTCCTCGACGTAGCTGTGAGGACAGGCCCGCACATAATGGAAGCCCGCTTCCCTCTGACGTGGGTGTGCCGGCGTTGGAGATCTATCATAATCGCCAACCAGAGCCTGTGGGGAGTGCTTCAGATAAACGATGTACGTGCCCTGAAACACTCTTTCTATCCTTTGGCGTCCTCACCCTGCTTCGAAGATGCCCCCATTTTCGCGGACCTCAGAGATCCTAGAGCGAGCGGGGCTTTGTCCTCTTGAGATTCGCATACTTGATCCGTTTACGGAATGGAAAGATCTTGGCCCCAGCGGACTTCCGCCGCCAGTGGTACCTGGTGGTTACACGAGCGAGGTTATTGAAGAGGTCATGGACCTCCTTTTGCCGAGGCTTGACCGGCTCATACACCTCGTCGTCGTACTCAAAGAGCTAACGTCGGCCCTTACCCTACTTGACCGATTCCACCGAGCTCCTCAGATACCTACTCTCCTCGAACGTTTCGAGATACATCGCACGGGCGCCATACAGCATTACGAGAGCTTGCTGTGGTCCAAGTTTCAGCACGCATTCACTTTCTGCAATGGCCGGCTTTCGTCGTTAAAGGTCCTCATTCTAAACGGTGTGCATATTGACTGGACCGGCACACCGCTCCCCGAGCTTCGCCACTTTGACGTACGTCGCATCGAGCCCCAGCATGCCCCCGGTCTTCCGGACTTGCGCTATATTCTGAGGAATGCACCTTTACTACATACTCTCCTTCTCAACTCCCTCGAGCTCACATCATATGACCCTACGGCGCTGGTGAATTTTCAGGCGTACCGTCTTCCATGTCTAAGGTCACTGGCACTTGGAGGACTCACTCTCGATCAAGCCCTCTGCGTTCTGCAGAGCATCGACGCGCCGGGCGTCATCGAGCTCAACATCCGTTCCCATCCCCAAAGGATCGCCGGGTCGCAGAGCATGCCAATTTTCAACGCGCTAATCGGGAAATTTCCTAACGTCCGCATTCTTCAGTTGACCGACTTTCTCAGCGCACCATCTCCGCTGGACCAGGCCACGGCTACTTTAGGTCGCTGGTTGGCATCGATGCCCTTCATCGAGGTGTTGCGAGCTGAGGCCATTGCTACACCATTTCTATCCCACTTCCCTATGGCCGATAGCCGCTTCTGCGTGGGTCCATCCTACCCGACGACTGCCGCCGAACAAGCAGCTATCAATATCGAGGCTGCTAACCCCCAGTGGGTCCTTCCACGACTTAGGTGCATTCTAATCAGCGAGGTCGACTTGGGCGCACTCTTCACGCTTCTGCAGTGGCGGATAGAGATCGGACATCCCATCAAGCGCCTCTACGTTCCTGGCGAGTGGTTCAACGGGGAGGGGATCAATGATGCCCAACGTACCGCTATACGCACAGTCACGGACGTACAGGGCATCAATGGTATAGGTCTCAACTCGCCGGAGGAAAACGTGATATGGGGGGAGGTTAGTAAAGCCGATCTTCACAGCCGTAGTATCGGCAAGTAATCGATCCGTAAAACCCTACTGTATGCGTGCGAATTGCTCTGTACCATGCTTTCCGAGATAGCTATCTACCTTCGTTTCATCCGTATGCTATTTTCTGCTCCTATTCTGTTATGAATGATTTGTGGCCTATAACTCATTTGTGCCTGTGTTGGCTGAGTTGACTTCAAGTGTTAATAGCGGTAACTTGTGGAGGTCATCCTTGGCGTGATCGCACGATTGTTTCGCCAGCTCCTTATTCATGCATTGCATGGCGTGAACTCCATCTGCGGCAGATGGAGGTTCCCCTCTCTACATCTTGTCTCCCCGTAGGGAAGTCGCCCGCACACATTTGGGAGCATCCCTCAATTCCTATCCTAATGATCCCCTTCAGGCCCTGGCCACAGTGAAAGCGGCGGCCTGCGGAGAGATGACGAACAGTCTGAAGGTTCTATGTTGAGTTGCATGTGATGAAACCACGGACGACGGAATGCACACCGATGTGCCGCGGTTGCGGCACAAGGGGTTCATTCCTGTAAACGAGCCGTCATAATCAAAGACATCAAACATCCGCGGCCGCTGTTCGCATCTTTCACCAATCTCAATCCTCGCCGTCATCGCCCACGAATTCACAGGGGACGTCGGGAATGATCGCCCACAGGCGCGCGAAAGTCCCCCCAGAGCTCGTCGATCTGCAGGCGCTGTAGCGGCGCGTGCTGAGTATATGCACGAAGTTGGCGCTGGAGAGCCACACGTCGTCCGCATCGCCGAGCCCGGTAAGCTTGAGGTGCGGGAGCCGGAGGCTGCGCAGAGTCGGGAGGCGGCGGCGGCGGCGCCGTCGCGCGGTACGAGGACGCGGAGAAGCGAAGGCTGGCGGATATCTGCCGTCAAGAGCGCGTGGAAGCGGGAAAAAGGGCGGAGCATGGCAGCCCACTCGTCAGGCGCGTAGCCTTTGACACGGCTGAGCTCGAGGTGCGCGACATCGGCGAGCGCAGGCAGCTGCGCAAGCGCGTGCTGGGGTCCGGCCATGCTGCGGCGTGCGTGCGCGGGACGACGAGTTTGGCGATCATCGCGAGCGCGAAGTCGTGGTGGAAGAGCGATGGGATCGGCATCGCCTGCATATTACGCGGCGCAGACGAGCGTGAACCCGCGGTCGAGCTTCAGGGCAGACAACCGGGTGCAAGACGCAAAGTTTCGAGGGACCGGGACGGGAAGGGGGGGGGCGTGGAGGATGTGGTGGACGGACTCGAGCACAGTGAGGTTGCTTCCTTCGAAGGGGATGTACGAGTGGACGAGCTGCAATGTGCGGAGCATGCATTGGTGACGGCTCGAAGGCGTCCCTTGTGATGGCCGACCAGTGCTTCGAGCGAAGGCTCGAAGACACGGAGTACGACTCGTGCGGGGGGGAGGCGTTTTCGACAGCGCAGCGAGATCGAGCGGCCAGTGGTTCTTCGCGAAGTCAGCAGAGGGAACCTTGATCGTGCGGGCACGAAATATGTGGTTGATGGCTGCATCAACGATGGTCGTGGTGTGGGCGCATGATCGAGGGAAGCCGACCTTGAGGTGGAGAGGCGACTGACCAGCGCGGCAGGCGATGTCGTCGACCGCGGCCGGGAAGACAGAGACGACGTCAGCCCACAGTCCGTTGTATCCGAGGTGCATCGTGCGCAATCCCTAGCAGATGTGGCCAAGGGAGATCCATCCAAGGGGCTCGGGCTGCTGAGAGGAATTCAAGTGGCAATGGGAGCAGTGAACGAACATCGGGGGCCTGACGTCGGCGAGCGCTCTAGAGCTCGCGAACGATGGCGGACAGTGAAGAGACCTCTTCGCCGAGCTTGGTGTCACCACGGCCATATTTGAGGAACTCGCCGACCTGGTGTACCCTCTGCCGGCCAGGTCCTGCGAACCATTGGACCGGAAAGCTGCTGGGAAGCTCAGCCGAAGACGCGGACGATTGCCCTTGTGTCATTTTATATGGAAGCACTTGCCAGTGATTTCACTCCGTGATGGTGACAGAAGGATTAGCGCGGCACTCGACCGTCTACGGCCTCTGATTCGTTCGTCCACCGCCTCTACACCTCTTTTATTGCTGTCGTCTCGAAGACCTATTGGCGATAGTGCGACTGAATTGCTCCGCTCGGTACGCGCCTCCTGCCATCGTGTGGTCCCAGACGCGGGCTTACTGAGTCTAGACGATGCTCTTCACATTTAGCCCGGAGCCATGTCCTTCGAATCGACGGTCGCCAACTGTTCACTGGACATCGTCGTCCCCGATACGACTGTCGGCTTTCTCGGCAGAGACGACGATGAAAAAGAGTGGCTGACGAAGCTCAAGTCAGAAAATGTCGAGCGCAAGCTCACTTTCTTTGGTGCGTCTGCCTGTGCACCCAGTCTGATGCGCGAGCTGAGACAGGATTATTGCAGATGAGCAACTGCAGTTCCTTCTCGTCCTTCGTCTTGCACACCCAGAAGATGTAGAGCCCGCAGATGCAGCCCATCCCCCGCCATACTTGCTCTCCTTCCTCGCACACACCCAAGTTTCATACGAGGCCTCCTACATCTCCGCTCTGTCCCATGCTCCTCCTCCAGCAATCCGTCTGAACGCGCCTCCTCGCACAACGAGCAGCGGACTCAAACCCCGTGGCCATCTCCCACCGAGCATCATCCCACCCGCTACGCCTAATCCGATGCCTGCCACCGCCGAGAACGACCGACGCTACATGCGCTCCGAAGGCACACCGCTCACCTCAGGCGTCTGGGGTGAGAGCGCTAGTGACGACGAACCCTCGTTTGCGCTCTTATGGGATCAAGAACTGGACGTCTGGACGGCAGTCTTCAGGCTTCGCCTGAATGTTGGTATGTCGTGAAGTCGATGCAGGTGCGAGCACTCGTTCTGATCCGCATCCAGCCTACTTCGAAATGCCCTACCGCGATCCTCTCCTCTGCATCACGGCCCATATCACTGTCCGAGACAAGCCGCTGCCATCCACCCCAGCCCGTGCACCCCTCGACGCCCTCATCGCTGCTGTCGGTCCCCTTCCGAGCTCACCCATCACCCCGGCCCCCGACGCCGTAACCACCAAGAGCGAGACAGACGCTTTCCAGCGGTTTTACTCGGGCCTGGAAGAAGTTGATCTTCTCGCGGGTCTTGCGGGCGCAGGCAGCGTCGAAGCTGACGCCGAGCTCGCGCTGCCCTCCACCCGCCTCGGCCCGGAGACGCGCCAGACCGAGTTCGCCCTCCGTCCAGCCCGCAAGACGAAGGAAGAGGATACGCCGCCGCCTACCCGCGCACCGCCGACCATCCGCAAGGCCTTCCGCCGCACGCTTCCCGCCGTCTCGGGCCTTCGCCTCCGCCGTCGTACCGTCCTAGTCCCGCATGTCCTCGCCGATGCCTCCGCCGCCGCTCCCGACGAGCGTGCCGCCGGCGGTGCGGAGCGTACGCTCGTGCTCTGCGTCGAGGTTGAGCACCTCGGCGAGGCTAACGTCGCTTTCGAGATTCAAGCCGTCCGAGTGCATGTGGGAAACGAGGTGGATGCGACCGCCGCGCGCGTGCGGCTCATCGGCGTGCAGGCGGTCCCACTGCGACTTGCGCCATTCGAGCAGCACAACCTCCTCTACGCCGTCGAGCTGCTCCATGCGCCCTTGAACGATGTCGTGGGCGGTGGGACACAGCAGGATCCACCGGCCCTACCCGTCGCGATTGTCGTCGACGGTCGGCCCGTCGACGGCACTGTCTATCCGACCGCAGTCTTCGCTTCGACATGGAACACGACGCTCGGCCTCGCACCGCGGCGAGTGCGCGACTCGCTCGCTACTGATAGCCTCCCGCCTGGCGTGCGCGACGTCCTCCCGGAGCCACCTTCGCCCTTCCCCGCGCCACGGACCGCCACCTCCACGACATTCGCTGGCGCTGCACCGCCCGCGCCTCCCGCTTCGCAGAGCCTGCTCGCCGCTGCCGCTGCGCGCCGGCTCTCCGCGCCAGCGCTCTCGTCCACCAGGCCTCCCCTTCGCCCACAACCCGCCCGCGCATCAACGGGCCCCGGCCTTCCCCCGCTCCGCGAACAACCCGGCCCTAGCTCCCGCACGCCCTACTCACCGACGCCGCCCAGCGTCGCCGTCGCCGCATACGCTCGCACCCCACTAGCAACGACTTTCGCGCCAGCCATGATGCCCCCGTCCACACCCGCGACGACGTTCGCGCCGCCGACGCCGCAGGGACACGGCCTCGGTTTCGGCCTCGGTGTCCCTCCGCCTGCGAGCCTCGCCGGCATCCTTCCCGCGGGAGAGACTGACGAGCCCTTCGTCACGAGCCCGCCGCCCGTCCCGCGGACACCCGCGTACCCCGCCTATGCGCCGCAGAGCCCGCTGCCGGACTCGCCCCGCACTGCCGCGCCCTTCGCTGCGCCGCGCGTCGGCCCCGCTGTTGATGTCCCGCGCGGCGCGCCCGCCCCGGGTCCAGCCCCGCTGTCGCCCGCACCGCCCACAGATGCCGCCGAGGACGCCGTCGTTGTCTCAGTGGGTCTTGCGGAGGATGGCGAGGAGAGCGGGAACCGGATCCGCCCGCACGATGCGTTCGCGCTAGACGTATTCGTGTTCAACCGATCGCGCTGGACGCGCCGGCTTGAAATCGGCGTGCCACCGCGCGCGCGCAGGCGCAGGGAGGGCGGCGGCGAGGCGAGTGAGGGGCCGGGTATCGTCGCGCTGGAGAACCGTGTGCGTATTGGGTGCGTCTCTCGTCTCCCACCCTCCCCTTGTCGCTTTTTCTATCCCCCATCTGCTGGCGCTCGCCTGCTGACGGACCGCTCCCAGGCCTCTTCGCCCCTCAACGTGCCAGTCCGTCCGGATGCCCTTCCTTGCGCTTCGCGCGGGTGTGCATACCGTCGATGCGCTCGTCCTCACCGATGTCGAGACAGGCCGGGCTATGACGCTCCGGTGCGTGCTCTGCTCTTTCCTCCCTCGCCTACGTTGGGACTGATGGGCGCAGCGGTGTCGCGGACGTCGTTGTGCACGAGGCGTAGGGGGAAGAGTCTGGGCCAGGCGGATCGTGCATTTGGCAGGGATTATGCCAGTTAGCGAACGTTGTGGCGGGCGTAAGCCGGTTGCGAATGCTTGCGCGCTGTCATACGTCCGGGATAGGAGGCAGCACGACAGCGACGGTATGTACTAGTACTGTACGCCTACGAGTGCGGGATCGAGGAGTGCGCATGTACTGTCTTGCAAGAGTGGCATACTATACGGTAGTGTACTAATGCCCACCATGATTTGTACATGGCCTCTCCGCCGCTTGCTCGGGACAACCTCCATTTGCACTGATTCGCTTTGACCTCTACCACCCCCTGGCCTATGTCAAACCAAGAGCTTCACATTGGCATTGGCAGTCACTAATTACATGCTAACATGCAGGTGTAGTCAGAGGCGCATTGGGCAGAGCAATCGACAGCAGAGAACCATGAGAGAGGTGCCGGTGGCAAGTGTCGAAATACATAGGGAGGGGACGGATGCGTATGCAAGGGGCAATAAAAATTGGATGGACCGGAGCGTGTGGGCGGTGGTGGCGGAAAGTTCGAATGGTACCAAGGGGATTGGAAGAGGAGCAAGGTGGGATGTGTGGGTTCTTGTACAAGCATGCGCGGCATACATACATAACACGAGCGGTGAGTGAAAAAGAAAGACCTCCGGATCCAGTTGCGACGAGAGGGCAGTGGTGAGTGAGGAGAACAGCGACATCGACTTCAGAGTGGGGGAGGGCAGGAGCGACGAGGACAGGCAGAGAACAGCATCAAAGAGTCCGAAAAACTAATTGGAAGCGATCGGCGTTCACTCCTCGAGCGCCTTGAGTTCCGCCACCAGGCGCTGCGAAGGAGCAGAGGAAAAGTCAGTCATGAAGATGAGACGAATCACAGGGAGGGTACGCACGCGGCCCTCCTCGACGAGCCTTTCCATCGGCAGGCCCTCGGGGTGCGTGGCACCGAGGGAAATGCCATATTCGAGGAGCTGGCGCATAAAGTAGGGGTTGATGATCGTCTCGTCCTCCTTCAGGAGGTCCTTGGCCGTTGGCTTTGGGCCTGCCGCAATATGATCATCAGTACGGTCCTTACTCGCCCCGGCGTAGCCACTCACGGTAGACAGACGACAACCACTCTTGGTCCAGCAGCTCTGGAATCGTCGCGCGGTCCTTCGGCGTCCGCATGAGGCAAATCTTCATGCAGTCCACGACGTCCTCTCCGACCCTCCGCTTGAGGTGCTCCAGTCTCCGCGGCGGCGTCACGCTGCCGTCCGGCTGCGAAATTCCACGCTCAACGGGCGCCGTGTACGCCGGAAACTCGATCTCGTAAGTTGGGTCCGGAATCGCCTTCATCTTCTGGTACGGCTTCGCGAGGTGCGAGAACGGCGTCACACCGTACACCATCTGGTAGAGGATGCACCCGAGCGACCAGACGTCGGACGGTCGCCCAAGTTTGAGCCGGCGCATGCCGTCGGGCAGCTCGATTGCCTCGGGCGACATGTAGTTCACCGTGCCAACCTGGTGGTCGCGCTGGATGTTCGTCGTATCGTTCGCGATCGCGTTCGCTATCCCGAAGTCGATCAGCTTCAGCTGGCCGCGGACGAGAACGAAGTTGGCTGGCTTGAGGTCGGAATGTACAATCTTTTCCTCGTGGATGACGTGCACGGCCTCGAGCATCTGCTGCCAGTAGTACGCGATCCAGACGAGATTCATCGGCCGCTTCTGCTGCTCCTGGAGTAGCTTCGCGAGATCGATCTCCCCACACTCCATGACGAGGTACAGGAAATTCTGTCGACCCCTATTGTTGTTCTGCACCTCCGAGTCGATGAGCCGGATGATTCGCTCGTTGCCGTTGAGTCGTTTTAGGAGCGAGATCTCGTTCATGTAACTCGCCATCGTGTCCGGATCATTCTTATCGAGTGCGACACGCTTAATCGCGAAGAGTTCGCTGTCCTGCGAGAGCACGCGGTACACACGGGACGAACCACCCTTTCCCATCAAGTCGAGGCGTGCGTACGGTTGATTGTTCACCTGCGCAGAGAACGTAAGTGAAAGCTCAAGGTAAAGGGCGCTTGTTGAGCCTCACAATGATGTGCTTAGGGGCCGGCGCCGCTCTAAGAGGAGGCTCGCTCTGTCCACGGACTTGCACGGATGTCGAAGTCGAAGTTCTCGTCCGCGCGATCGCCGTAGTGGGGGGTGGTTGTGGGGCATCCCTGTACTCACCCCCCTCGCTTGAAGCCCACGTCGCCGCCATCGGTGCCGGTGGCTCGGCTGGCGCGAGATGTGCGCTGTTTGTCGGTGGCTCTGGCGCGGTCGGGCTGCGTCTGTGTCGCTGGCTAACGGTCGGATTGTGAGGTGGTGAGGGGCGTTGGGGCATGCCGGTGGCATTCGTGGGTGACCCGCTATCATTCGGTATGGCGCGCAAGCTTGTAGCCGCACTTGAGGAGCGCGCGAGCTGCGGGGCAGTCACCTGGCCGTTGAGGAGGGGCTTGATGGTGTCAGATCCACGGCGCGCATGGCGGAGGCGTGCCAGCTCGTCCGACGCACGCCCATGCTCAGGCGAGGGTGTCTTGCGTTCGTGCCCATCCGGCAACTGCTGAGCTACATGACGACGCGAATCAGACACTGGAATAGTGGGTGCTGTCTCGAGCAACTTACCCTCGTGCCCCGGGGAAAGGTGTTCTTGAAAAAATTTCTTGTCAGCGCGAGACACGAAACGACGATCTCAGGTGACACACCGAGCTCTCTACGGTACCTTTCTTCGATGGCTGCCCGAGAATGTCGATTCGATGTCGGGCCGAGGCCAGACGCCGAGCGCTGTGCCTCGTTCGGCTTGAGCGACTGTGCTGAGGCGACACGCTGTATCCCTTCTGGCGCTACAGCGATCCGTCTTAGCGATGGTATGTGAAACAAGGGAAGGACAGAAGAACACGTACATGGCGACTCGCTCAGGCTAGCCGAGCGGCGGTAGCGGCCGCCCAACACGCGCTCGGCGGCAAGATGTCGTTCATTGAGCTCGCGCACCGCCTCGTCCGCCGCCGATGTCCACTCGTCCAGCGCTGGCGCGGGGGGCTGCGGAAGCGCTCGCGAGGCCGCCTGTGGTTGTGGCGCGAGATCTTCAGCGTCTGCGACCGGCACGACCTTGCGCAGCTGCTGCATCGGACGCGAAACGCGCGACGGCACGGGCGCGATCTGACGGCCGGCCATGCCAGGCCGTTCGATTATGTCCGGGAGCGGACGGGGAGGGGCGGAGGGGCGGGAAGACGCTGCGCCGAGTGGCGCGCCGGAATAGGCGTAGTGGTTCGCTTCGGACGATGCGACGGGAGCCGAGCGCGGCGGCGAGACGCGACGCTTGTTACTGGAATCAGGGAGCCGGTCTTGCGGCCTCTCCACGTCGAAGTTTTCTTTCTCCTCCCGGATAGCGTCCGTCTGGAGCCATAGGTCGGGAGGGTCCGAAGCAGCTAGGTCCTTGACGCGCCGCATGGGCATCGAGAGCTGGTCGTCCGACACGCGCTTCGGACGATTACGATTGAATCTCAGGAGAGCGGAGGCACCGGCGGAAGGCGTGCGGGAGTTTGTTGTGGACGAGGAAGGATGCATTGAGACGGGACCGGAGACAGTACGCTGGAAGGAACGTGAAGCAGGCGTGGTGGTCGGTGCTGCCGAGGCCTTGTCGCTGGATCCGACACCAGGCAGACTTTCTGAGCGCGACAAGGATTGTCGTCTGAGTAAGGGAGAGATGGATGGCGAAGACGATGAGTCGGGTGTCTTTGAGCGGCTGCTCGATCCTTGGGTTTCATGTTCGTCCTCCGGGGTCGGCGGCGAGGACCGGCCTATAGATATGCGCTTGAAGCCGCCCATACCATCCGGGACGTATATAAAAGACATGCTCAAGAGATCCGAGTTGTCGGAAGAAGCAGAAGATTCTGGTCGAGGTATGGACCCAGCATTGGGAGGGGTAGAGGGAGCGGTTGACATGGCCTGGGACAGGGAGGCGAGGTCGGTGGCAGGAAGCGAAGTGAGGGCCGTCACGGTGGCCATTCTATCTGAAAAGGAGAAGGAAAAGGAAAAGCGAATGGCCTGGACGGGTTTCGTCTTTGAAACGTTGGTCGTTGTCGTCTTTCAACCACCTCGAATGCCTCGTGGTAGAGCCAACCAACACGTGACCGTGATATTGCCTTTCATCCACGCGCCCATCCTGTCGCTTCCTCTAGCTATATCTTTGATCGTTACTCTACAAGCGTATGCATTAGCTACAGCAGATGCGAGAGTACAGGTATACTTGGTTACAACAGTAGTGCAAATAAGTTAGTAATGCTTAGGATTAATATTTGAATACGGTCCACCAAACCCTGCAATCCTCAGAACCTAGTCTAGCTCCGCCCGGTTCTGTCGTGCACGCGGTAGATAGGTGTAGATGGCCTCTATCGCGTTCATCACACCATCCTCCGACCTGATGCGCTCCCCAACGCTCGCTGCTCTCTCCCTCATAATCCTGTTGAGACGAGGTCAGCCACTCGATGTCGGCGAACAGACACAGCTTAGGAAGAGACTCACCGGTCCGTGGTAGCACGAGTCAACGCGTCGGTGAGCTCGCCACGCAAACTGGCGACGCGAAGGCCCGCGCCGAGCTTCTGCACTCTCGATGCCCAGAAAAACTGGTCTCTGAGCGGGCATTAACAGAAAGCCACATACATGAGATAGTTCACACGCACCCGAACCATGGACGGATGAGCGTCGGCACACCCGCACGCAAGCTCGCACCCGTCGTCCCTGCACCGCCGTGATGGACGACGGCGTCCAACTGCGGGAACAGCCAGTCGTGCGGCACCTTGTCGAGCACGTAGCACTCCTCCGGGTATTCGACCTCTTGCATGTCGTGCTTCGCCATGCGCGCCGACCATCCCCTGGACACGATCGCACGCACGGCCGCCTTCTGCACGGCGCTGATGATGTTCTTCGTGAGCGCGATTGGGTCTGGGACTGTGATGCTCCCGAAGCCAATGTAGACAAGGGGCCTGCCGTCGTCGCGCGCTTTCTGCATAAAGTCCAGCAGTGCCTGCGAGGGCTCCCAGTCGAGATCCGGGTTGTCGAGAAACCAGCTAGGACAAGATTGTCAGTGGCAGTCAACGTAAGAGACCGTATGACGCACTAGCCAGATATCGTCGTCGTGTCGCCGTAGTCTAAAGGCTTCGGCACGACAGCAGACGAGAAATTGTAGATGAACGGAATCTTCGACTGAGCCATGTGACCCATGTCCGTCGGCCCGATCAGCAGCGTGTTCTTCCGCCATCTATTGATCTGGCCAGACGTGGCTGCCCAGAAGACGTTGTCGAACAAGACGTAGGACGCAGAGTTGAATGTTGGTGACTCAACGGGCGGGCTGAGGAAGGCATGCGGGAATTCACGTGTCTTGGTCCAGGGCATCGTGAAGGTGCGGAAGTAGGGTATCTCTGCTCAGATTAAATGGGCTCGGGAGACCAAACAGGCCGACGCACTCAAGGCTTCGGCGATGTGCACCCCCGCCATCGCCGAGGGGCTCTCAAGCAACAGATCCGCCCCCTGACACTGTTCCCAGGCATCCACCAACAACTGGTCCAACCACGACCTGAACTGCGCGACCGTCAGCACTCTTGCGCTACAGAGAATGTGCTGGCTCACGTTCGTCAAGCTCTCCCTAAAGAACTGCGGCGAGAACATCTTGTTCTCTACGCTTAACTTCATCAGCGCCCCCGGATCCCCTCCAGCCGTCCGATGTCCAACTCCAAAGCCCTCCACCCAAGTCTTGTACTCTGCATGCGTAACAATCGTTACGCCATGACCATGTGCCTGCAAACCCTTCGCAAGCGCGATATAAGGCTGCACGTCGCCGCGCGAGCCGATCGTCAAGCAAATAACGTGCATCTTACGCACGTTGGGCCTATGGCCCGCGGGCAGGTTGATCGCCTTTGGCATGAAGAATCGAAGCTCGTACGGAACTTTCGCAGTGCTGGAGTCCGGGATGCGCGAGAGCGGAGCGAGGATTGACGTCGCGCTCCGGAAGGGTCTCGGCTGCTGCAGGGGAGCACCGCCCGATGCAGGTGCGGCGGACGGCGTGCGCGAGGGCGTCAGCACGATTGGACGGCCTGCTGCAAGGGACGCTTCCGAGGAAGCATCATCTGAGCTCGTAACGTCCTCGTTCGGGGAATCCGTTTCTTGGACCGGATCCTTGTGCCTCTCCATCGCTGCGAGCACCCTCGCGATGGCCATGTCGCGGAGCGCCTCGTTCCAGAAGACAAAGCGCAGGTCCGATTGGCCATGGACTTGCAGGATGAGCGTGTAGTCGACCCAGTGCTGAGGGCTGGAGGCACGGACGCCGACGACGCGTGTGAGGGGAATACGGTAAGAAGTATCAGAGAACGTGATCGACTTATAGAGAAAGCCGACGATGTCGTCGGTTACGACAAAGGTGCCGTAAAGTCTAAAGAACCGACGGCTAACGCACGCTTTCGCCGCTTCTCGGCAGTCAGTCCGCGAGCATGCATGGCTACACACAAAGAAAACGTACTCCACGGCTGCGAGCGCAGATCGAAACCCAGGGCGTTCGCAAGTACCTTGAACCGTGCCTGGCCCTCAAGTTCGTTCGGGCTCGCCGCGCCGTTCACGTCGAAATCGAAGTGTGCCTGCGGCGCGGTCCGCAGATGCACCCTCTCGTATGAGCGAGCTGTGCCCGCTAAATTCATGAGATCCCGCCATTGCGGATCCTCCTTGAGCACCGCAAGTTGGAGCAGCTGCGCAGCATCCTGGCTGAACTCAGACTCTTCCGTTACGGATGACGACGGAGAATGCGTCTGGAGCCGCGATGCAGATGTCGAAGGTTTGAACTTGTGGCCCCAGCCCAGAAGTCCTGGATTAGAGCTACCGTTGGGAGTGGGACCAGTGGAAGTGGTGCCGGCAGGCCAGGGACGGCTAGGCCCAGTCGAAACTTTCAGCTTTATGAGGAAGGCGAAGGTCATGAAAGTTGAATAGTCGGCAGCCTCGAGCCGGCTAAGGGGAATGTTAAAGCGCACGCCAGCCGTGTCGTCGATAGTGTCGGGGCTGAGCGCCTTCCTACGACTTTGCCTATAGAGAAAGATGGCACCTGTGGTAAAGTTGAGACTGCAGTTGGAAGATGGGATAAGGGGAGGTAACGAGCCATGGAATTCTCGACGCCATTCTCGAGCGGACTCTTGTGTGTCGAATTCGAGGATCTCTTCTTCCGAGCTGTCGAGCCCTTCATACGACACTCGCAGGCTGCGACGATTCCCGTCAAGCTTATCCACAGACTTGATCGAGGAAACTGGGAAGAATCAGATCACAGCTAGAAGCCACGATGCGGCCAACGTACGGAGAATACTCTTAAGTGGCTTGATGCGGTGTTCATCCTTGCTCGAGAGATACGTGGAAATGATATCATGCGAGAGTACCATCCAAACCCTTCGCCTCCGACGCCATCCTTTCTGGTGCACGAAGACGGGCCCAGATTTGACCGCTTCCGTATCATCGGCAGTCGTAGATAGTAACGATGCATGAAACGAGAGACGATGTGTCGTGAGATGCACGACGCCCTGATAAATAAACATTAGTCCATTACCACCACAAGCGAGAATCACGCACCAAGATCAGCACATCATGAATGAGTGCACAATCGGCCTCGAGTAACAATCTCTCCTCTCCTGGACCTGCGAGCGCACCAAGCTCTTTTTCCAGGAGACCCACAATCTGCTCTGGCTGCAACTTCTCCGCCTCCGCTGCCATCTCAAGTTCCTGTTCCGCTGCCTCAATCTCTTCCTCCGTGCGTTTCTCCGGCGACATCATCGAGGAAAGCGTATCCTGTCGGCTGGGTGTCGCACTAGATGAGCTGACATCTGTTGAACTGTCTTCAAGCTCTTCCTCGGTATCCGTAGGCTCCGCAAACGGGCTCGAGACCCAGTTGTTGACGGAAAGTTGTGCAAGCCGGATTGATGCCTGCTTCTCGCACTTGTCAAGGTCGTTTCCGACGAGCCGAGAGAAGCCACGGAGTGACTCGTAGAGTGACAATCTGCCGGAGGTACAAGGGGGTCCGTTGCAGGCAGTGCCGGACTGGCCAGAAACGACCTGGTCGTATAGAGCAGCGTCGGTGACGATGCGCGAGAGCCCCGGTTCTTCGAGACCAAGATGTGGAAGAGCTTCCTGCCCGGAAACGACATCTGAACGCTCGCTGAGCGTGCTATCTTCACTCGCTGCCGGTGTGTCAGCCACGGCATTCTTCGATTTCTTGGTCGAATCGGATTGGCACGGCCGCGGTATCGAAGGCCAGCGGATCGGCATCGCAGAGTACGGCCGAGAGCAACCAGGGTGGTGGGTACAGTCGTCGTTGTAGAGCTGGACGAGGCGTGTTATGTCGGCAAGGTTTAATGTTCCGTCGAATAAGGCGGAGGAACCTTTCTTCGGCGGTCGCGCGTACGTCAGATCACCTCTGTCATCCGTCGTCCATTGCCGGCAGAGTCCCGGTCTGGGGTCCGTTTGGGTTAGCGCGCGCTTTTTGCTGCCGCATCGTCTGAATAAAGCAAGCGCAACAAGCGTTGGCGAACGGCGGTGATGAGGTGAGCATGGACGACATGACTGGTCCGAGCAAACATCATTTACGTGCCAACATGACGTTCGCCATCGGACAGCCGCTTGGTCCCTCACGGTCTTCGGACCCCTCACTCATCCGGATCAGTACTGTATAGCTGACAGCACTGTTCTTGTGCACATCGTGACCGGAACCTTTTGGCCTGTGTACGTCGAAGTTACGACCTCGTGACATACGAAAGCCACCACGCACACAAGTGCACACCGGTATTGGTGAGGGTTCGGCCGAGCTTGCGAGCTGAGGTCCAGCCGAGCCGCGGAGCCGCCGGCAGCTTCTGCACGAGCCGTTCATGTTTCCTTCCCGTCCTTGCCTTCTCGTCTCTTCCCTCGTCTGCTCGTCGCGCCATCGCTCGCCGTACCAGTACAAATACTTGTTTCTACCCTCCCGCCCGCCTCTGTTAGATGTGCACCTACCCTAGCACACAGTTTAACAATATTTTCCTGCCTCTAGATCTGTAGGTACCCATCTGAGACCACGCCGCTCCCCAGTCTCCCACACTTGCGAACAAATCGTCGAGCCTGCCGCGGCTGGGCCCAGGCTGTGTCTGCCTGGTTTCGCCGGACACCCCCAATCAAACGAGCTCGCAGTGGGAAGCTGCCGCCGGCACAGACGAGCCTGGACGCGCTTGACGCGCACTCTTGCGACGCGATCTGATCCCACCGATCGCAACGACCTCGATCGAACTCACAGTTCACACCCGCTCTAAGTCTGGGGACAGATTTGATTGCGGAGGCTGAATCAGCATCTCCCGAATATCCACTGATGATAATAAGATACCTCAAGAGCAAGCGATCCAGCCACGCACTGGGTAATGACGAAGCTGCCGAAGTCAAGGTACGCGCTCAGGGCCCTCTGAGAGTAGCGATGCGTCATCGCAATTGAAGCTCCCATCCCCTTTCCTTCTACTGGTTCTAGGGCTTGTCTGTGAAGTCTCTTGTCATTGGAGGTGCGTGTAGAGTTGTATGGAAAGAGGATGACTCTACATCTGGAGCAATATTCCCATCGTTTACGCTGCAGGAGCCACCTCTTTACTCACCATCGATATACAGTATCCAACTATCGGTGGGTGGCTGGTCTAGCGGGGAAAGAATCACGCTCTGACAATGAACAACACATTGTTAAAACGCAGTGCGGTGGAACACTTCTAGATATGTCTGGAATGCGAATTGAAGAAGTGGAAACAATTGTACGCCGTCCAATGAGAGACTAAACCGAGCTGCTAGGTATGCCATCCTTCTTAACCTTGAGCTAGTTCAGACATCCATATCTGAAAGACAATTCTACACCCCCCTCGCCCCCTGTCATTACTATTCACGGTTCTTCAAATGACGGTTCGAGACCATCTTTATGTATCGGTCAAGAACCCTCTCCAAAGAGGGTTGCGGTGGCCAGCGATCAAAGACAGTCCCATACAGGGAGTCTAGTCCAGTCCCACCACTTATGCGAGGCGTAATCGCGTGTGATGACCATCTCTCGTCTTGATCTACGCGCAGATTTACGCAGAAAATGTCAAGGGCAAAAATACAAAAGCCTTGCTCCCTGCGTTCGAGCTGCAGATTGATAGTGAGCGGCCGCACCGTCCGTCGTCGAGCTCAGCTTTGTCGTGCGCAACTTCCTTGTTTCACGCGACCTCGTATGGGATGCATACGACGGAAACTCGCAGCGCCGTTTCACAGCATAGCGAAAGCGGGATGGCGCGAACATGGCTACATATTCCTTCCATCAGTGTACTATCCTCAGGCCTCTCTAAGACTAGATCTTCCGGGAATACGTGTCAAACTTGAGTGGGAATTGAGTCCGAAGGAGCGCGTTGAGGAGAGAAGAGGCGCCTATCAAAGTTGACCCACGGGCCAGGTGTATCGTTGAGGATGACAGAGGTGTATGAGGCCTACGCCGGCGTTCCGAATCGGTGTGCCACTGGCATTTCGTCCTCCGTAAAATTGTTTCGTCATACCGCACGCCGACGAGGTCACGTTCTATGTGCGGAGGGCTGTCGTGGTCAAAAGGCCTGAAAAGTCATCCTCAAACAGCCCGGTCAAGAACCCCTTCGGGCACAGGTGACGAGCTCGCTGAGGACGGCGAGACGCCGCGCAAGGACATCATAGATCCCGACGTCCAGTGCTGGAAGGTCTACTGCTTGATCTTATCTAAACCAGCGACCATCATTTTAATCTGCGATATGCTTGCATATTTCTGTACCTGTGCTACCGATGTGGATGTTATCGAGAATTTCCGTCTTTTACAAGTTCTTTGCTGTCCTACGAGTTGGCCTCCCATTTGGACCACAATCAAATACAAGCTCTCCTGCTGCTGGCAGAATTAGATGACTGGCCGTCAGGGAGCGCATCAAGGTCCACAGCAGGCTTGTGCATAATGGATGCATAGCCTTGTCGTCCATAGAACGCCCGCGGCGGCTACGGCGTGGGCTGCCTTGTAGCGAGAGTAATTCCTGACACTTGACAGCGAGCATGAACCTATTACCTCTACGGCGGACAACCCGGCATAGTTAGCGAGCATTCCACGGTTCCTTGTTTAGGCTCAAATCGCGGGAAGCTGTAAGCTATACGATAGTCATTTATGTGGTACAACGAGCAAGGCGTAGGGTGGTACTGGAGAAATATTTTCACGACGCGTCAATCGCGCATCTCGAAAGTACGCGAGTGCGTATCCGATATCAAGAAATGTCAAGAGCCCCAACGAGCTGAAGTGGTTTGGTCGCTCCCTGCATACGTACCTTCATCGATTCTCGCCGCAGAACTCAGCATACTCGTGTAAGAATGGGTAGATCGGACGGGTGTGTCCGGGCCAATTATCTGCCGCGCATCTGCTGATAACTTGAAGTGATGCGCACTGTCTGCGGCATGAAAACCGCCACAGTATGTCATGACGTTAATGCATCGTGCGTAGAGAGCCAAGTCAAGACAAGGGCCGATCTGGATGAAGACGTCGTTCCCACGCTGAGGAAGCGTTCCTGTATGTTGTCTCTACTCTGCGAAGGTGTCCTTTAGTCAAAAGTCTAACCGAGCATTTGCAGAAGCATTGAAAACGGCGTGTGCCGTCTAAAGAGATTGTTCTGCAGCAATGTTTCGTACGGCTTCGACTACTGTGACCCGGTGAGAACAGTGCCAGTGGCAAGTGGACACGGACAGTGCTGTCCAATGCTGTGTCGGGCAAGTTGGGTATAGGGCTACAGGTGGAATACCCGAGGAATCGTGCTACATGAATTGTTTCTCCCAAAGTGGGGAAAGTCGGGGTAGCCGGTCACTGAGGCCTGAGGACGGAGAACGGACTGGGCGTACCGTGGTTTCTACGAACCTAACCGAAAGGAGGGGCTTGTTTGGATACGAGAAGCGCATATCATGGGACACGCGGTCAAGTATGATCCGAAGTGTATGGAGGAGAAGCCGACTGCAATGGGCGAAGTGGGCTCGAAGGCCGGGTAGGCTTAAAGAGGGGGTGAACAGGCGCCCAATAGCTGTGGTTGCGTCAGAGCTCGAACAGGAAAGGAACCACTCGGAGCCTCGTGGCGGATGGTGCCTTGCGTGCCAGCCGTTTACGAGTGCTTGGTTGGAGCCATTTGAGCACAGCAGTGAGAGTCGTTGAGAAAGCTGAAAGGCCATGGGAGGGCGAGGCAAGGCGAGGTCGACGGAGAAGACCGAAAACGGGCGTGTGGCCGCTGGCGACGCGCGCGTCTCGGTTGCGATGCCCTCGACGCGCTCCTCCACCCATTTCAGCCCGGCCCTCATCTTCGCCGCCCCGTGTTTCACTCTTTCTTCCCCTCACCACGTCTTGAGATACGCCTAACGACTTTCCTTTCTCATTCGATTCTCGGATTACGATCATCCTATATCTTCCTACAGCATGTCACACGTATCCTCGAGCTCGGGCTCGAGCGCCAAACTGCTCAACGACTTTGTGCGCTGCGGCCACATCTGCGCGATAATGACTCTGAGACATGAGTAACAGCAACTGGGAGATTCGCTGGGCAAAGGCGCGTTCGGGCAGGTCTACCGTGCGTGTCCAGCGGTATCATTTTAGCGCACATATTCACGTCGAGCGGCGGATCGAAGGCGCGCTCAACTGGGCAACAGGAGAGGCCGTCGCAGTGAAGGAGATTCAACTGAGCAACATCCCTAAGGGTGATATCGGCCAGATTATGGTGCGTGCTTGGGTCGCACGCGACTTTCGAATGGATGAGGCCTGTGTCCAAGGCACGCGTTTTTCGCGTTGGTTCGGGTGCCCGTAGAAGCGCATACGTTGTTGAGCCCCGATACCTGCAAAGTGATTGTGGCGCGCGTTTTGCATTGGCTTCTGTTGACCTTTACAATCCGTCTTCATACGCGTCTCGAATCAATCATCTGACTTTGTACCTACAGTCCGAGATTGATCTGCTGAAGAACCTAAACGTGCGTCACCGCGCCGGATAGTGTACTGTCTCCATCTGACGGTGGTCCTAGCACCCAAATATTGTCAAGTACAAGGGCTTCGTCAAGACGCGGGAGTTCCTTTATATCATTCTCGAGTTCGTTCCCATTGGATGTATACATATATCTCACTAATCCGCTCCAGGTTCTGCGAGAATGGCTCATTACACAACATCTGCAAGCGCTTCGGCAAGTTTCCTGAGAACCTCGTCGCAGTCTATATCTCCCAGGTTCTCGAGGGCCTCGTATACCTGCACGATCAGGGTGTCATTCACCGCGACATCAAGGGCGCAAATATCCTCACTACTAAGGACGGTGCTGTCAAGCTCGCCGACTTCGGCGTCGCGAGCAATACAACCGCTGCGGGAGCTGCGAGCGACGACGCAGTCGTTGGTAGTCCATATTGGAGTGTGTGACAAGATTCGCCTTGTCCGGGTGCTTTCGTCATTCATACATTATGTTTCAGTGGCACCGGAAGTTATTGAACAATCCGGGGCAACAACCGCGTCTGATATCTGGTCAGCTCAACCTTATTCTGTCTTTGCATCGCTTATTCATGGCCTTTCAGGAGCGTTGGTTGCACGGTCATCGAGCTCCTGGAAGGCCGGCCTCCCTACCACTTCCTCAAGCCCATGCCTGCTCTCTACCGCATCGTACAGGATGATTGTCCACCCATCCCGGAAGGTGCCTCGCCCATTGTCAAAGACTTTCTCTACCACTGCTTTCAGAAAGACCCGAATCTCCGCATCTCTGCTAAGAAGCTCTTGCGGCACCCCTGGATGGCGCAGGTCAAGAAACAACTTGGTGCGGGCGAGGTTGCTGGTACAAATGGGCAAGCGGAAGGGAAGGGGAAGACTGGCACACGGCCGCTGAGCAACTATAATTTCGACGAAGCAGTGTTGAAGGTACAAGAGTGGAACGAAGCGCTCAAGTGTGCGTAACATCAATCATCCTCCCGGCTCCCGTAGCTGACGACATGTATTCAGCCCCTTCACGCCCCCTGAAGCACCCCGCACGTCGTGGCGATGCCCTTCGCCCCGATTTTCCCGAGTCGCCAACCGAGGCTGTCTTCGGTCTGAGCCCGACGCAAGTCGCCGCGAATCAGGCAGCGGCGCTTTTGGGCCAGAACGCCGCGGCAGCACCCAGGAAGCTCTCCAGCGCTGCGAATAAGAATGTCGTACCGCTCGCGTTGCCGGGACCGCCCGCGCTGCAGCATATGGAGGAGCAGACGGATAACTGGGACGATGACTTCGAGGAGGGCATTTCTTTCTCTAAGCTGCAGGGTACGTCGATATGATCTGTGGTGCATCAACGAGGGCGATTGATGGCACCGTAGCACTCGAGAAAACAAATGCGGAAGAAGAGCGCGCAGAGCGCGATCGAGAACGGGATCGCGAACGAGAAAGGGAACGTGATCGCGAGCGCGCGAGTGAATCCGATGCCCAGACAATCCGGCCCTCTCGCTCGCCCGGGGCGGGCCCCGCAAGCCCTGCGACGCGCCCGCGCGCAATCACACCGATCTTCGAGGATTACTCTGAACTTGGGGAAACGGACGAGCAATGGCAGGAGAAGTTGTCCGATTTTAAGTTGAAGAACTCACTGCGTCGCGGGCTTTTCCATCCGGATGATATCAAGACCATCGGACTCGGCAACACGTCGCCTGGGCCAAGGACTGCGCCATTACCGGACGTCAGTCCATCTCATCTGTCCATGCAAGCACAGCAGGCCACGCGAACATTCTCCACCACGCGCAAGCATAGACCGACCGCTGGGGGTCACGGAAGGAGCCCGAGTTTTGCTAGTTCGAGTGCAGGAGAGTCGGTTGGCAGGTCGGAGATGAGGAGGCTGGCGAGCGAGAACGGGTTTGACAAATATGCCGAAACGGACGACGAGGATTATGATGATGTATTTGGGAAGCCGAACGGGCAGACGGAGGGGCACCCCATGCAGCTCACGACGAGGTTATCGAATAAGTCTTGGGTACGCTTCTATTCCGCTTCGTGGTTATGTTCGTGCTGATGACTTGGTAGCTTGGCGATGAAGACACGGACGAGGAGGATCCCTTCGCAGAGGTATACCCTTGTGGCTATACCCTCGTTTGCCGCCCTGACTGACTTCGTAGATCGATGAAGGCTTCGACGAGGACGATCTCGAGGCAAACCTCCAGCGCGACAAATACGCACGACTCACAAATACTATCAGTTCACTCATTGACGAACTGTCGCCGTCCGCCCCCGACTTCCAATTACGTGACGCGTGTGACCAACTGGTGCGTCCTCGAAACCCGCTTTTAGTCCCCACACCTCTCGTCTTCGTCAACTGCGACATCGAGGGAATCTGAGGCTAAAGGAATCTGCAGCTCGGTATCCTGGCAGACGCGCCGGAGATGCATAGTCACCTTGTATCATCGCACGGCATGCTCGCAATTCTGGAAGTCTTGGAAGGCCGTGCATCACGCGAGGTCCTCATGCGGCTTTTGCAGATTATCAATCTGGTGCGCATGTCCGTCTTTGCTCTTTCTGCGGGTGACACCGATGACCTGGTCTGCGCAGCTCGTTACATCCGACGCGGGGTTCTTGGAAAGCTTCTGTCTGATAGGGTGCGTTGCGATCCTCGTTGCCAGTTTCATTCTTCCGAGGATGGTGGCTGAAAACGACAATCGTTACAGCGGGATCCCGGTCATGATGGGCTTCACGTCGAAAAAGTACCCTTCTGAATGCCGGCTGCAGGCTTCAAACTTTATCCAACTCCTCTGCCATACGTCCGTGCTGACGCTTCAGATGTTCATTTCGTGCGCTCCCCTCTGGTCATTTCGCTCCCATACAGCTGCTTAACAGTCGTGGGTAGATGTCGCGGCCTCAAAGTTCTAGTCGACCTGCTCGACGAAGACTTCGCTGAGCAGACGGAGCTCGTCGTACATGCTCTCAACGGCATTGGAAGTGTCTTCGAGCTGCAAAGCCCAACGACAAAGAATGACTTCTGCAGGATGTTCATCCGCGAAGGCTTGCTCGACCCGCTCTCATCCGCGCTTCTAAACGTTATGGTGAGCCAAGGCGACACTGCCGCCGAGATGAAGCGCAAGATCATCCAGATCATCCTCGTGTTTTGTCAGGTCTCGCAGTCGGATATTCACGTCAGGAATGCGCTCGGGACGAGGAAAGTCGTCAGACGTGAGCTTCTCGCTCTTCGTTAATAGTACGTTTCTGTCGTGGCTGACGGAGGACAGGGCTGTTGCGCGCATGCGAACTGCTGGAGCCAGAATATCTTGTGCATATGCTCAAGGCAGTTAAGCATCTATCCATGAACGCCATGCTCCTCGAGGTCCTTCAGAACGCGAATGCTATCGAGATCCTCGCACGCATACTCGACGAGCAGAGCTCCGGTCCCCACAGCACCGTACATACCCCTTCCTTCCCTTTCTGCCTTTTATCCTCTGACAAACCGTGCCAGGAAATCGCCAATCACATCTTCCAAGCGATGTACAACCTCTGTCGACTGAACAAGGGCCGCCAAGAGGAGGCCGCGCAGGCGGGCATTATTCCTAGCCTTGTCCGCGTCACCGCGTCAACATCTCCGCTCAGGCAGCTTGCGCTGCCGATCCTATGTGATTTGGCGAGCGCAGGGAAAAGCTGTCGGACTCTTTTGTGGCAGCACAGTGGACTTAGCATATACATCCAGCTTCTCACGGATCCATATTTCCAAGTCAGCGCCTTGGAGTCAATATTGTCCTGGTGAGTGGCCGGTTCGAAAGTCTGTCTGAGCGTTTCTTGACGCATTGCAGGCTACAAGAGGAGACGTCGCGTGTAGAGGATGAGCTCCTGAAACAAGCATCTCTCGACGCGCTTCTCAAATCCTTTGTTTCAGCAAAGGCTGGTTCCTTCGAGAACCTGCTAGATCCCTTCCTTAAAGTCCTCCGCCTCTCATCCCCCGTCGCCATCGGCATAGCTAAATCGGCCTTCTTCAAGCGCGTTGTCGAGAAACTTGATAGCTCTAAGGCCGTTGTCAAGCTGAACTTGCTTCGTATTCTCCGGGCCGTCTGCGATGTGCACCCGAATCGTGCTGTTTTGGTTGAGCGTTACGGGATATACGAGATCGTTGTGCGCCTACGCAAAGACGATGGTGCAGTACTCGTTCGCGAACTCGCACGCGAGATCGAGCCGTCGCTTAAACCCGCCATCGCACGCACCTCGGGCCTCAGCGCGAGGGATGCGCCCAAGAGCGCGCTTGCCCCCAAACGCCGTGCGAGGAGGACCGCGTCCGATACGAGCGGCATGAGCTCGCTATCTCCAGGGCAGACGCTGGTGGATGCGCAGCGCGAGCGCAGGGGCCAGCTTCCGTCGCGCAACCGGCTGGGGGACATCCCCTGGCATGGCGGCGAGCAGCGTTGAATCTATCTACCCCATTTTCCTCTCTCTTCCGGACATAACACATTCATGCACTCGCTCTACTGTTGCACTCTTCCTCTCATTTGGATCGACTCTGGCATCGCACTCAGCTATGTACGTTCGCTCGGCTTTCCCCTCGCATACGAACACGCTCCTGCATCGCACCTCGCCCCTCGCTACATACCTTTTGTATATTCGCACACACATCGTGTCTCCCTCGATTTCGGAACAGAACAGAATTTTAAACTGGGCTTTGGATGGTATAGTAGTGTATTTGTCGGTGGTATCGTACCCCTTTTAATTGGACGGTTTGGGTACAACTCACGAGCTGGCTGCGGCCGGCTTCGTAAAGGCGAGCGTATTACCCTACTCCACGTATTTGCCCGAGGCGGAAATCCAGCCACCGGTCAGAGCTTAGTTGACGCGCTTGCGATCTCGACAAGTTCAAATAACGAAAACGGACACCATATTTGCACGCATATGTATGTAGAGACAAGCAAACGGCAGCTGCGACGAGTTAAAACCGTAAAGGCAAGAGATTTCACAAACGATACTGATGATGCAAAGCCGGGACAGTACATTCGGGCAGCCAACGTGAAGGTCGGCTCCCGCGAAAACGTTGTCGACGGCATTGCAACCCCCTCCTAGACGACCAGATGCTCAGTAGCTGACGTCTCGTGCTATCCACCGACGAGCCTCAGACATCTGAGAGCCTAACAGAGGCCAATAAAATAAAAATGCAGAGCCAATCAAACCTGGGATCTGATTATTTAGCCGACATTGATCAGTATGTTAAGACGTGTAAAGAAGTGGTGACGTACGACCTTGTCTTGGCCCGGAAGAGAACCAAGCAATAGCCCGTGCCAGCGACCGTTTCCTGTCGCTGCTCCCTGTCTATCGTGCGCAGCGGAGGTGAAGAGAGAGAACTAGATGACGTTAATTCAAGGCCGTGGAGACAGATTAGCGACCAGAAACTGATATTCATCTGTGCATAGACTCACGATGTAGGTAACATTTGTCTGTTGTGTCTCATGTTGGGCATTACTAGGTTCGCCCTTGGGCTCGCCCTCCGAATGGTGAGGAAGAGCGGACATGACTTCCTCGACAAGCAGGCGTTCAATTCTCTCCGTCGAGCCAGTTGTGTTGATGATCAGAGTTCTCTGAAGAGCTACATATCAAGGTACGCTCCAAATCCATGGGGCGATGCAGACGCACGCAGAAGTCGCTGTCTGCCTGCAATAATCTGTTCGACAGCGCTTGTAGTTCTGCCTGGTATCTCCGAGCCATCACAAACCGTTTCACGAAACCCTTCAAGGACTTCTTCCTCTCGCACGCCGGAATATCCTCGGAAATCGCCCGAAGCGATCTGAAAACTTGGTCAGCGACAAAGTAGATAGTCCGCTCCTTAAGCTCGCCTCTCGAAGTCCGCCAGTGCTTGTTGTGCTCTGGGAGGCACATCGTCCATGAAACCCTGCAGTTTACTGCAAATGTGTCTGATACGACCAAGGATATCCTGGCGGGAGCTTTCGTTGTCGGCTGTAATCTGATTCCAGAAATCAATAAAAAATCCAGCGCGGACTAAAAAGTAGAAGACAATACATCATAGTTATCTATGATGACAAGTATTGCCCCGGCTATGCTCTGTACCGGTGGCAATGCGGAGGTCGAATCCTTGAGGGCCGTCAGGCTCTGTCGGACGGCTGCGGCGGCGAATGCAGCCGTCTCCTTCCTCGGGTTTAGGCGCCTACACAACTTCTTTGCAGCCGTGCTAAGTCGACGTTTGACACGCAGAGATCTAGACGCAGGAGAGGACGAGATGGAAGATCCGCGCGCATGAGAAGATACCGAGGAAACGTTGTTGGGCCCTCCCAAGGCCAAGCCCTGGGGGGTAGACTGTGATCGAGAACGGTGGGTGGACGTCGCAGGGAAAGTAAATGGTAGATAGAAAGGGTAAAAGTAAGGGGATACCGAAGGGTTGGGGTGCCCTTGGCGCAAGGCAAGGTCAATTGAAGTCACGTCAGGGTTATAAATCCCAGTCCGAAGCAATACTGATGCTCCGTGCGCCCGTGTCTTCGTGGTATGAAATACAATAGCCGATAGGCCCAACCTTGGTATCTTTGGCTAGAGATTATATTTCAGGGTGCACGTTTGCGAAGGTGCATAGCCGCCGTAGGACACCTGGCCGTCTGCTAGGGGCCGCGATGGAAAACTGATTAGTTACTATCTAGAGGGAGCGATGTACTGCGGAGTAAGAAGTGTCTCAGCAGTCCGAGAGGCCGTGTATTAGGACTCCGGGGGGAGAAAGTCGCCTTCTATTTCATCTGGAAGGTTTGTATTGTGAATAGGAGCGTCATTTGCATGGCACCGGCGGCAAGAAGACGGTCTACCGGGATTGCGAGCTTTGTAGACAATTCAGTCACTGCAGTCTCAGGACCCGCCTTATCGGACACAGCAATACTTACCATCTGACTAGAGAGAAGCCATGGGCCCACGAGCAAGAGTACATACAACCAATGTTACACCGCTGCCACCTTGACAAACCGAGGATAATTGTTCATAACTCCGGGGCTAAAAAAAAGCTAGTCAGGTTCTGGACTTCCAAGCCTGAGGCGATGATATTCCGTGCTCCTCGAACCGTATCGCCGGGCCCCCCCATTAGCATCCTTTTCCACAGAATCGACCATTGCGACCGAATGCGACGATCCGCGTATCTTGACCACGTACCTAGTTCAAATTCACCGCGTGTCTGGGAATAAGGGAACCGAGCGATTGTGCTTGGCGAGGGACACCTCGGGAATCACGACCCGCGACTTGTGACGAGAAGAGAAGAGACGTCTTGCATCTCCACGAAAAGCGTTGTATACGACGGATATGCGCGAGGTAGTTTCGATAAAGCAAGATTAATAGACAAATATATGCTAGACGTATTATCCTGACGAGAACTTAAGTAGCGTGAGTGGAGGCCGCGAAGATACCGCTGGAATGGGCGTACCGAAATGTCCTTCCGCGCAAACGGAAATCCATACCCTGACAAGAGTGCCCTAACTTTATTTTGTGCGCCAAAGCCTTCTGCATTGGTAACGAAATGTATGTGCATGCCATAGGATTTCGGGTACGCGTCTAAGTTGACCTCAACCTGCGGGAAAAGCCCCATAGCAGCTGGCGGGAGACCGAAGGAGTAGACACCAGAGACGGCAGCGGGAGTCTTCATGTTGGCGGACGGGTTGGGAAGGAGGAAACCGTTGAAGTCGCGTAGACGCGGGAGGACGAACTCGGTGAGCGTACCGAGGAACTCCCACATTTCAGGCCCTTTGATGTCAACCTTCGCACCGAGTGGAAGACCAGGACGCGTCCAGCCAGCGACGGACTTTCTCGCCTTCACAATCTGCACGCCCTCTTGACCATACACACCACCACCCCGCTCTGTCTGGCCTGATAGCTGACGGAGCAGAATGATGGCGCCGAGCAAGTTTTGCCGGCTGTGTATTGCATCCTTGATCATGGTGTGGATCTGGATGCGCTCAAGACGGACAACGTTATCGGCTGTTGTCGGCGGCGCAATTTTTCTCCCGACTCTGTTTCCTCCGACGGGCGGGTTGTGACGGTTCTTCGCGTACGGGTCGTTTAAGTCGAAGCGGGGGCGGATTATACGCGCTGGCCCTCGTGGGCCGAACTCGTGCTGGTAGGTCATGTACATCAAGTCATCTTGAAGGGTATTGTGGTAATGTTCGCCCAGACGCGAAATATATGCGTCCCGAACGACGACGTCGACATGTGGGATAGGAAGTCCTCGTTCGTCGCGAGGAAGCCGTCGCCCGGCTGCTGCTGTTCGGTGTCTCCAGATACGCGTTGACTGAGGGAACCTGAACCGCGTTGCACTCATGCTGAATTGAATTATTCTTTCGGCTGTTTACCACCAAAGGTCGCGGCCACGTACCTTCACCGGTGCTACGAATATTAATCGCGTATTGGACTCGACGCGTCCGGAGAGAAAGCAGTCGCGTGCGCGAGAGCCTACGATTATGTAAGCGTCACCCGACGAAGCATCCGGCGTCTCCCGCTTTCTGCCGTTCCCGCTCGTCTGAGTCGTCTCAATCAGCTTTGTTTGGGTCTATCGACGGATTTATGCACAACTCTCCTATGACGCGATGCTCTTCTTAAGCACTATCATTTCCAAAGATATTCTGCTGATTCGTCCTCCTGTTGACCGATTTCTCGCCGGTTACGCGCCTGTTGCGCTCACTTCACCGTCCACGACTTTTCCGATCGGCAGGACTAGTGTTTGTTTGTTTGTATAATATTTACTGTCCGGCGGGCAGTGGGGCCCCATAGTGGACATACGAAATACAGAGTCTGCTCTCTAAGTGCCAGCTGTTGTCGACGGTGTTGCGATCTGTAGGGGCGCTCGGCCACCGAGGAGTACTAGTGTTTACACTCGATGCGTTGCTGGCGACGCTTGCACCGCGACCTCGTCACGCGTCCGAGTCGTTGGCCGCCAACCTCGACGGTGCATCCCTCGCCGCTGCTGCTGCTCCCGCCGTCCTCTGCTCTCCCCGTCCTCCTCCTCGCCCTCTTCGTCATCCATCCCGCAACTCCTGTGCTTCTTTCTCTGTCCTCACAGGCACATCCCACGTGTCTACATCCCCTACTACCGCCCCCTTCCCCTCCTTCGTTCCCTCCTTCACTCGCTCCGATGTTTCCTCTTGCGCTCGCTTGTCTCTCCATAGATAATTTCGAGAATGAGAGGCCCGTGGACTTGTCGAGAGTAGATGTACAAAATCTACACGCTTTGCATCTTCTTGTCCCGTTCACGGATAAATAACCTTCTCTGCCTCGAAACAGCTCACCATGCTCCAGAGTTCAAGGGATGCGATAGTGCTGCGTGTATGCTCGTAGTATAGTAAACAGTCTATATATAATCAGTAACGGCGTGGTTGTGCGTTGCGGGAGCGAGTGCGGGAGGAGGTCTATGGGAATATTGGAGGGACGGGATGCGGGGACGGCGGGATGGATGGAGGGGACGACGGTGGAAGCGACGGCGGGGAAGGTAGGGAGGACGGGGAGGGCAGCAGGGAGGACAGGGAGGGCGGCGAGAGGACTGGTGACGATGGAGGGGTATGCGGCAATATATTGAATATAATAATATTGGGAGCGAGAAGTTGGCGGCGACGATGGGTGATAGAGTCACGGCACTGGTGATGGCGGCAGCGACAGCGAGAGGATGATGTCCGGAATCCACAGGCCTACTCGAGTGATTGCGCACATCGGGCGCGTCGTGAGGCTGCAAGTTCTTTCGCGCCACCGTCAAGACGATGGTCACGAGTGGTCGGCGGTATATCCGGAGAAGGGCGTCACTACGCCTCCGCATGATCTATTACGGTCCTTCATTAGAGAGCGAAAGCGAAGAGGGACGCAGCACGTGTCTGACCCAGACTGCCGCGGGAGCTTCGCAGGCATATACTCCCATCACCTCTGAACTGCTTGGGTCGTCAGGAAATTACCCGTCCACTAGTGGCTACTGTACTTAGTTCGGCCCCCACCGTCGCGATATGCTCCGTCGGCGGCATGCCTATTGGATGTCGAGCTGATGTCTAGCGGCGGCGGATATCAGCACCCTTAAGTACATCGTTGCCTTGACCTGCGGATGCGAGCTTCGTACCCGCCCATGTCAGTGGAACGAAGAAGCCTCCGACCTGCTTCCTTCATTTTTCGGGCCCTTATAATCTATCTTATCGCTGAGCATCACGAGGTAACCATCTGGCCTGTCTCGTTCGGCCTCACCGGTCTGTATCTCTCTGGATACAAGGAACGTCGCCCTTGGTCGTCAGGCTCGTTTACGGTTTTCCTAAGAACCTTTCGATCTTTCGCTACATCCCAGCCCTTACGCAACGTTCACACTCATAGATTGTCTGTTGGTTGGACTGATTGGATGGCACTCGCAATTATCGGCGCGCAAATGCCATAGCAACCCGCACGTCCACGACCATGGGCCGGGCCATCTCATCTCAACTGTCCCCTTTCTAGACTTGGACCAGGAGACGTAGCGCGCCAGCACGGCGGGACGAAATCTTTAACATCTCTTGGCAACGCTGCCCGGTTTATATACCCACATGGCTGCAGACCCGCGCCCTTTCAGCGCGCCCCCTCTTCCCCACGCTCCTGGTCTTTTTCTTCTTTGTTTTTCGCTTTCGTTTTTGCCACTTTTAATCAACAGGTGTACTAGACTTGCCACTCATGGCAGTAATGTGCGAGCGCGTCACGCTCCCTCCCATCAGTTCTCTCGACTTCGATTTCTCTTCACCGCGTAACGCGCAGCCCCGGCTTGGCCGCGACGACTCACCGCGTGGACCGGATGCTTCAAGCCGGTTACCGTCCGCTCATTATCAACGTAGCAGCTGGGATGCTCGTCGCCCGTCTTCCTCGGGCCATCCGCTCCCTACCCAGATTTTGCAGCACGACGGCAGGTATGTGGCAACGCATCTGTCCAGCTGATGAGGATCACTAACGTTAACGCAGGCCACGTCCACACGTGTATGACACCCCGACCGGAGCAAGTTTACCTTCGCCTCCGAGCAGCGTAGTTCAACGGCCTTCTCCCCACCCCTTTGACGACCGCCGCCCGCACTCGTCTCCGACAACGGGCGGATCGACGATCGGTATGGTCGACAGCCATCATCAGTGTGTCCCCATGTGCTTCGTGTCCCCCTCGCGACGCTCACGCTGCCAAGACGCATCTCCCATGCGCGCAACACGTCCCAAATTTCGGCCGCGTCCGCCGATACGTGGAGTCAATATGACTCCGAACACCCTGATAGCCCTGACGTCCGCGTGCGTTCAGTCTCCCCTGGTACGGCCGGCGCCCCACACGTCCCTGGTCCCTCGGAAGCCGAAACCGAAGTGCGCTTCATCTACGCCACGCCCGGCGAGAGTCACTTGTCTACTGCCGTACGAAAGCGCAAGGTCGATGATGTATCATCGTCCGATGAAGGCCAGGCTAACGAGGCGGAGGGGAGCAAGAGCGTGCAGCGCGAGCAGGCGGATGGGAGGCGCAAGTACAAGAAGATGATGAACGTCCGGCACTATCGCGCGCAGACTAAGGATGCCTTGCAGAGCCTTCGCGATGTGCTCCCAGAGAGCATCCGGCCGCTCGAGCGTCAAGCGCGCTCATTTACGGTCGTCAATGGCACGTCCCATAACCTTGGTGTGCGGCGCCGATGTTGACTAGCCGCGTTTATATAGCGGTCAAGCACATCGAAAATCTCACTGCGCAGCTCGAGCGCCTGCAGCGCGAAAATCGCGAGCAGGGAGAACAGCTGGAGCTCTCGAACGAACGTGAGCTGGCCCTTTCGGCTAAGGTCGTTGAGCTGGAGCGTGCGCTGGCGGTCAGGGAGAAGCAAAGCACTGCTTTTCAGGAGCAGGCGCCGGTCGCCCAACATGAGGGGGATTCCGCGTAAATGGACTCGTCAAGAGAGATTGGACTCATGACAATTACTTTCGTCTTCTGTCTGTTCACATTGTTATTACTATTTCCCTCCAAATTCGTTGTTCATCGCTCGCTTGTACGCTTACTGTACAGTACTAGTCACTCTCACTCTAGCTCACGGACTAACTCTCGGACTAGCTTTACGGAAACCACTGGAATTCGATTGTACCACAGTAGCCTGTGACCTTGTCGTTACGGACATCTGGGACGCGCGGTCGTACGTACAATGTTGCGGGAATGAGACACTGAAGCTCAAGTCCTTAAACATCGTCTTCAGGCTCGGAAGAAGAATCGGGGCCTCTCGATTCCTGCGACATAGAGAGGGGCACCATGACTGCGCGTTTGGAGCTCAGATCAATATCTTCCGTTGGAGCGGAAAGCTGCAACTCGAGCTGGGAGATTACACGCAACGCTGTGGTGACGTGCCTGCTATGAGCGCAATGTGTGTTCTGATGGTTATTAAATGCACGTACCGTTCTCCATGAGTACTGTTTTGGGATTCGTGACGACGTTGCATTTCAGATCATTTTGAATGTCGACGTTTTCTTCGCTAAGGAGATATTGAAGATGGGCGTCGACATCCATCTGTGCGTAATCCAAGTCATCCCGTAACTTGACTGCGTCTCCGTGATGCGCTCTGCGCAGATATCTGAGCAATTCAGCCGCTGGCGAGAGGCCGTGAGTATTGAAGTGCACTCAAAAAGTAGAGCAGATACCAAGCTCAAGAAGCGCCTGCGTTCTACCTTCCCGTTCCGTGGGTACTCCCGTCAAGTCAAAGTCATACTGTCTGAGGGTCTTGGTCATTCTGCCGTTCATTCTTTCCTGTCGGCGGGAAGCTTCCTCATTATGTTGCTGTCGGTGCACAGCATATGTAAGCGGGTGGGTACCAGCTCGGCAATTGAACGACATACTTGCGGGGTCCAAGGTGCTGCCGACCGACTTGCGACCCTTTCCTGCGAGCTCGGCATGCCCTCCGAAGTGACGCTTTTCATGGAGTTCTCCCTGAAAAGCCCCTCGTCCTGGCATTCGCGCGGCTGAGAGTTGGTCGGGGTAGGAGACCGCGAATGCGACGGGTCAGAATCCTGTGACGAAGAACACCGAGATTTCTCTTGAGAACTCGAGAAATGGGACTCATCTTCTGAGGTTTCCTGCGCTATAACGCTTTGTGACTGTGACAAGGAGGACTGTGCTTGTGAGGGCGAAAAGCACTCCGTACCACCGTCAGAGGAGAAACGCGAGAGCTGTTCAGCCCATTGCGAGACACTCTGTGGCTGCAGGGCTGAGGAATCTTCGTTGAACTCAGTGTTAGGTGGTACCTGATATCCATCCGTCCTTTCAGGAAGGGCAGTCACTTGGTCGGCTCTACAAGAGCACTCCGTAAGAAAGCGGTATTGAAGCATGCAGCGAACAGACGTACGCGACACTTTCAAGTTCTATCGTGCTCGCAGGCGGAGAGTCGATGACGCTAGAAGCATCCTCGAGTTTCGTCGAGAGATCGGAACTGGCACGACGTATCGAGTCGCTTGCGCATAGAACGCTTAAAAGCACTGACCTCGTCACTGAAAATTCGGGGAGGGCACTCATAGTAGATGTATCAGCACAGCCAGGTTGTGAGGAGAGGTCGCATGTATTCGCTGCATGCAGACTACGCTATAAAATAGACAGCATTCCCTTTGAGGTCCCGAGCGGAACCTTTACCGTTGCGACAAGAAATGACCTAAATCACAATGTGGGTGCTGCAAAGGGCCATTTGGACACCTTGTGGTTGCTTGTAGACACTGAAGGACAAGCTGAAGGAAGATACGACCTTTGAAAGAGGAGAGGCTCCAAAAGAGTGGATTCAACATGCCACTTGAAGGGACCTGAATAAGAGAGCAGAGAAAGGCGCGGTGTAGTAAACTCGACTACTCGAAACTAGTGCGACGAGAATCAGACGAGCAGTTCTTCGGCTTCATGCGCCATGCGTTTCGTTTGAAAGAATCCAAGTTAGCCAACGAGTGCTGATGTCACGTGAATGATGGTATCTGCGCAAAGTGCCAGATGTGGGCGCCGAGTTTTTGTCCTACTGTACTAGAACTTAGTAGAAGCACTACTAACGGGGCCTAAGGTGGTCGGTTCCTGGTCGCGGCTACCTTAGCTGGCGCTGAGACGACCGCTGTTGATGGACACGATGGAGGGGCACGATCATTTCGCGTTCGTTGACAGCGTGCAGTACTAGTGTGACCATGAAATCGAAAGTACGGCTATTGGAGCGGAAAGCTTCCAAGCTGGGCGCGAATTCGTGCCCCATAATGTGACACGTGCGGTTGGGCTTTTTCAGCTAGTGGGCGGCAGCAGTGCTCAAGCGCTCAAGCGCTTGTGTCCTAGCTTCGCTTTACACCTGTCAGTCCATCTGGTACGACGACCTATCTTAATGCCTCTGAATGTGCCGTGGAACTGTCCGACTTTTATCCGGTCCCACGGGTCCGCCCCAGGACCTTATACAGCATCGACCCAAAACATCGACACCTCGGGTGTATCAACACAGAATGTACTACTTGTCGTACTTTTCAGCCTTCTTTCTTGGTTTCGCCCCTCATAGCCAATATACGCTTGTCTTCAGAACTTTGATACCAAAGGTTTCATGGACAGCGCCGCCAGGCCGTTACTGAAGGCAGCTTCTTCAACAAGTTGTTTGCAACTGTAGTTGAGCGTTGCCCCGTCACCACCTACGTTTTGCCAGGCAACGCATGTATGTGCCTTCAGTCTGATCATAAACTGATGCAACGATGTGCAAGACTCCAGTTCGATCCTGCCAGTGATGCGGGTGTCTGCCTGGCTATGGCGTTGTTTCACTTCTGCCCGTAGAACTTCGTTAGTATCGCTTGTCTGCATACCACTCATGTTACGTCCAATGCTACGCGACAGCATCGTATACTTCGCCGTAAGTGGCACTTCCTATCAGATGTGTGCAGCATTTTACTAACTCGGCAGGGTATGTTCGGATATTGCTGTACGGTTTTGGCAATACCTCTTCCGTATCATGTTTAGTGCCTTGGTCCGTCTCAAGCGCCACGTAAGACCTGCACATTGTAGACTACCCGCAACACCTTCAGACAACCCTGTCTATGAGAAGCTATCTAATTTCGTCAGGCGTTTCATCACTCCCTCGGTGTTTAACTAATAGACCGGGCCGTCGTGACCCGCCTTTCTTGCTGCTCATTCACACTTTCCAAGCCACACCTCTCGATATCAATGTGTGTAATACTGGTTAAGAACCGCACATGGCCTGTTGTCGGCTGAGAGTCTTTACATGCGAGAGACGGGGAGTCCGTGGTATTCCAGGGCCAGGTCGGAGTCAAGGTACGCTCCGTATGATTTCGGGCCACTCGTGCTGCCGCAGCCCGTTGATGTGTTACAGACCATCATCTTCGTCTCAATTGCACGGACGTAGACCAATATGGCGGCAGCTACCCTATACTAGTGTGCGCTGCGCCGGGCGTCCTGCGTGTTAAGTTGTCCGGTAAGGTGACCCCAATTGCGCCATATATAATTCAGTTGCCCCTATGATGGGCAGCGGGAGGGACGACGCACTGGACTTGTTTTTTCCGGGGTTGTCTCCTGCGTGCCGAGGTAGATTATATGCTTACTGTACAGTTGGGCCATGCGCTTTTTGTGCGCTTTTTGTGGTCCATGGTACCTGGGGTAAGGCAGCTGCCACCCACGAGGCATTCGTCGCGGAGACGAAAGTGTGCAGTCACCTCCTCGAACGTGCACGTACTTCGGGTGTCGCCGCTGCGCCTGAGTCGGTCTGTTTTGCCTATCCCGCCGTCACTTACTCCAAGTGAGAGCTATGGTTTTGGCATCATCAACGGACCAGCTCAAGCCCAGCAGACCGCTGTTGCTGCCCGCCAGGGCCACACGCGGTAAAGTACAAGGCAAGACTCCGCATTGGTCGTCCAGGACTCTACAGGATGATATGACATGGGAATTATGATGGATTCGGTAGGACGGGGCTTTCAGGCTAGGTACGCGGCGAGGCGGCCGCGGCGGACGTGCCAAACCAGGTAGCGGGATCATGTATATCATTTCGTTGCTGCCTAGAGCCGATATCTTAGGGGTGGGGTTTGAAAAGAAGGTGTCTGCAGACCTGTGCATCGGTACTCGACCTTGTGCACGAGCTCATCGCGATCCGACTCGCAACGATCGTCCAAGAGATTGTCGACGACGCGATTGGCAGCGGCGGTAACGGTGCTGTCAGGATACACGTCCGCAGAGGAGTGGGCGTGTTCCTCGGACAATCCTCCTTGTTCCATTCTCGGCACTTCCGGCGGGCTTGCTGTAGTTTACCTGTGGACGGAGATCCAGAATGCCGTGGCGATGCGGGATATGAAGCTATGAAGGCGGAATCAATGTTTATGCTTTTATTTATTCCCACGGCTTCTCTTTCACGCTGGGGCTCGCCCCTGGTGAAAATATCCCTGCACAGAAACAAGCAAGCAGAGGTTGTTGAATGGTAAGTTGGATTGAAGATTGATGCACACGTTAGATATTTTATCGGGAGTAAGATAAGGGGTTCTAGTAGTCGTTGTAGAGATAGGATCATGTGCTCAGCGACGGACGGCCACAGAAGGCGCCAGCATTCTCATGTTCGGCGGTGGGAGCACCCAGCTTGTCCCCGCTCACTCCGCCTCTACTCTCGAAACCCCCTCCACCCTTCTCGCCACTCTTTTCCTTTTCTCCATCATTTTGTATCGATGCCCTTTTCATGGCACTGACTGCAAAACCGCAATCCGCCTTGCCTCCGCCGTCGTGGGATGAGACGATCGTTCCTGCGCTCCGCAAGCGTATGTTTCTTCGTCTCGGCGCTCCGGACTCGCCATATCTCTCCCCGTATAGGTCTTCAAGATGAGAGCCGTGTATTGGCCAAGCGGATGTCAAGCTCGTCGATTGGCGCTAGCGATGATAGTCACTATGACATCTACGACGCCTATGCAGATCCCGAATATCCTCGACCAACCGCCATCCCCAGACCCAGCGTTTCAACCGGAAGACCTTCCATTTCGGACAGTAACAGACCTCCGAGCGCTAGCAGTAGCAGGAGTCGCACCCTTTCCCAGCCAAAGTTGCACGACCGCTCAACAACGACAGCCAAAGCGAATGCCAGCCCACCAATGCCCCGCACGACTTCGCCGCATGCCAACGGAGCCATACCCACGCGTATACCAGTGGCACGCACGCGGGCGGGTAGCGTGTCGAGCTACGCGGCGACTGCGACTGCGTCCCCCGGTACTCCGTGGAACGAGAGTAGAAATGGGAGTGCCAGCGGAAACGGGAATGGGACCGGAAACGGGTACGCCTATCATCATGTATCCTCGACACCAGACCTGCAAAAGGTAGCCGAACGCAATCTGCGTGCACAACAAACGCAGACGGCTCGGGAATCATCGCTCGACTTAGATCCCCCGCGTGCGTCGATGGATTCGGAGGAACGGCCATATGAGCACTGGTACCGCGGCGATGTGTCGAGGAACGGCGGTGTGGGTGAATATCGTGTCGGGAGGCGGCACGAGATGTTGGACATAGCCAACTATGGACACAAGGCGTCGCCGCACTTGCAAGCTGAACCAAACGGGTGGCAAGTCTGGCAGAATGGGCCTACACAACGTCGGCGGCGTAACAGTGCCAGTGAGCGTCCGAGGGAAAGCTTCTATTTGGACCCAGACGCGACAGGGGACTCAGAGCGCGTACTCGACGAGTCCCCGCCGTCTGGCCTGGACAGCGACGATGCTCGCTCAGCGGAGGGGGCTCGACAAGAAGCCCTTTACGACGACGACATACCGTCGCGCAGCACGACGCCGACTATGGACAATCACGGCGGCAGTCTCACCGCCCCCTTTGCTCGACAAACATCCAATCTACCACGCACGCCCACGCCTACACGATCGCGTACTGCGCCCCCGCAAGACGCGCCGAGGGCGCCTGCATTAGATGCATCTCTATCTGCGCCCGGCTCTTCCACCCGCGTGCAGACCACCACCCCGCAGTCTCAGGCCAAGGGACGAGCCAAGAGCCCTGCCACCGCTACCCCCCCTTCCTCAAAGAAGAAGGCTCAGACGCCGCCCGCTACGCAGCAACGCAAGCGTGACGAGGACTCTAGGTACTCTGTCTCTGAGTATCCTGTTCTTGGTGAGGAAGCGGACATGTCGAACGCCATTCCCACCTGGACGCAACCCGTGCCGACGACCGGGAATTGGGATGATGTAAGGTTTTTATCACTTGTATGATACTCGCGTTAAAGTGTTCCTTGTGCAGGTTGTATTGCCTGCTGTTGCGCGGAAGAAAGGTCTCGATGGACACTATGTTCGAGCCGACGGCAGTCCTCAGCCGAAACCGCGTGGTGAAGAGATACCCGAGCCCGTGAGCTGTGCCTTCACTGTTCCGGCCGCGTGGTCATTTAGCACTTTGATTTTCGTTAGGCTCCAGGAACCTTTGGGTACGATTACTCCAAGTATAAACCCCCATCAGCCATGCAGCCGGAATCGATTCCGATGCACGAGTTCGGGCAGCAACGTCGACTGTCATCGACAGCAGAACCCAATGATGATGCTGGTTCCATAGCACCTTCGCCACTTGCCGACACACCTGTGTCCCCTGTCGATGCCCGCAAGGCTCGCGCGCGCCTATGGTCCGACCCGCCATCGTCTCCATCTCCATTCTACCAGTACTCACTCGCAGCAACCGCCAACTCGCATCACGTCGACGAAGGCATAACCACTGCCGGTATACCGATCGACCATCGCGTGCAACAGCAACAGCAAGTTACCGACGATGAAGGCGGCAGTGCTGGCTGCTGCAAGTGCGTCGTCATGTGATCCCCTCCTATCGCCCTGCCAGCGACTGTTCACCGTCTCCGCCTTCTCGTCTATCGGGTTTATCTGTTCGTCGCTTCTGCTTGACTGGGCACTGTCTCTTTTTATGTCTACACCAAGCATCCGGCCACGCTGTCTGCTCATTGCTCTCATTACATCATTGCTACTTCCCCACAGCCCGTCTCCCGATCTTCGCACGCCCATTTCTCCCTTCTTCCGCACATGTACTGCTTTATTCCGTGGCGATCTTGCGGACCACGTCGCCCTCTCCACCGTCAATCCCCCTTTTCACGGTCGTCCAGGTAATCGCGGAAGCAACGCACCTCCCAATGCCTTCATCGTTTTTTCTCCGGATCGCCAACGATCACGCCTTGTCAATGCCTCTGCTTGTCACGAGCCGTTACCGTCTCCGTCCCGCTGTCATGCCTTCTTTCAGATTGTCTTCTGGACTCGCCCGCCTTGCCCTGTTCATGCATCATCACATACCCTACTTCCTTGCTATACACATGATATCGCATTCCGGTTGGTTAATCCCCCGATGACTTGTTTGACGTAGCGTGATGGTGACCTTGGTGCAGCGCTGAGCGACCAGGGCCTCGAGGTTCAAGGTTCGAGGCTGCTGCTGCTGCGTCTCTTTTCCCCGCAGCCAACTCTATGGCGATTTACGGGGCAAACCACCCGCATGCAGGCCGTGTGGCAAACCCATCACGGTCGATACTATTACCTTGCGCCCAGTCGCGCGGTAGGCGCTGACCGCCTAGGCTTTCAAGAAAACGTGTTCGCCACAGGGTGGTCGTTGCCGGTACAGTAGCCTTCTCATCGGAAAAGTGGACCCTGCGCGCCTGATCCTAATGGGGCTGGATCAGCAAAGCTGTGCCCATCCCCCTCTCGCCGAGTCGTTGTGAACCAACCAGACCACTTCGACGATGTCCGGAAAAGGTGAGCCTTGTTCTCTCGATCATGCGTCTGCGGTCCGCAACAGATTCCCATTGCTCGCTCCAGCGTCGTCGCACCGTGCCGTCTCGTTGCGGCAGAGTGGCGGCGACCGGGACTGACCGTCGTCCTGCCCGCGCCGCGCCTCGCTGCCCTGAGCATTCACAGATCGTTTTGCCCGCACCGCGCTGACCGGTATATATGCACTATATGAACTGGCGGTGCGTTCCCCGAGTCCCCACGCCCCTTCTGGCGCATACCCTCGTCTCAGCTTTAGTTTCGTTTCTTCTCCTCGCACGCCACAGTCGCCCCTTGCGCGTCGCATTCGACCTCTTAGCCGCGCAGTCACTCTTTCTTCAGCATATCACTCCTAGACTCACTTCGTTCGATTCACGCATACGCACACGCCTAGACCAGCATGCAACACCATACGAATTACACCTCTTCTGGCTTGCCTATACCTGAACGCAATAGGTCGAGTACTACTCGGCACTCACCTTCAAGCTCCTTGGACGGCATGTCGACGCATTACGGTCCGTTCAGTACCTCGTCATACACACCGCCCGCGTCTGCTCAGCGCCGGTCATACTCTTCCGATCACTTCATGACCGCAACGTGCGTTTCACTCGCATCTTTACATCGGTGTTGGAACTCACATGGGGACTGCGTGGCGGCCACCATCAACTAGATACCATCATCCGTCCGGCACAGCAGCGGCTGAGGGGCACCATTCTCCCTACGCAGGTTCCTCGTCTTTGAGCGCTGCGGTGGACTTCCGGGCTATAGAAAGCGCGCAGGTCCCATGGACCACGGCCCCGGCCGGGTCGCTCCCAGGCCATTCATATTCAACTAGCGCGCCTTCCAGCCCTGCGGCTTTCCCCATGGTGTCAGCGGCATCTGGGTTAAGCTCCATATCCCCAAGCCACACAGAATACGCTTGGTAAGTTCCGTCTTTTTCCCAGCACGCATCTTCGGTTCTGACCGATACCTTTCTTCTCCGCTTTCTGTATCTGTCAATTATCGCTTATAGGTCGCCGGCTGCATTCGATGCCACCATCCCGTCCTTGATGTCACACTCTTCGCCACAAGATCAGCAGCTCGTCGTTGACCACCAAGCTATGTACTCTGTGCGCGCCAGCACACCCATGTCAGATGCCCAATCGAGCGGGACCTCGGACATCAGTATTGCGCATGGCGAATCGCGCCCGCACTCTGTTGGTGCAGACTTCTCGTACACTGCACTGCCGGATACGAGTTCCGGTGCCAGTCCCATGCCGAGCACGTCGCTTGAGCCCGCGAGCGGCAGAGTCCCTCGCGTGAAAGCTGCACGCCCGGTGCGCAGCACGTCGCGCGGCATGGCCGACGATATGGATGAGCGCGAGGGGGCAGGACCCGATTCGGTATATGACGCGGCGCGCAAGAAAAAGAAGGACTACGCGAAGAACTTCCGCGATACGGAGAAGCAGCACTTTGAGGAGCTCCGTCGGCGGCTGTTCCCCCGCGACCCGCACGCACGTCGCGCTGAATGTCTCGAAAGAGGTATGCTCTCATGGCACCCCTTTATCTGCTGCAGTCCCGTGCTAATTGTGTTGCACTCCTTCAGCCATCCAGTGGGTCGACGAGCTCGGCGCAGCCAAGAGTCGGGAGATGCAGCGCACGACTGAGATCTCAAGTCTACGCCAGCAGCTCGCTGCCGCGGAGCAACGAGCGCACATGCTCGAGAACCGCCTGAACGAGTTTCTCAACCCGACGCAAGTCCCGCCGCCCGCACCGTCGTTTGAACCCTCAACGTCGTACCAGCCCCCCCACTTCTGGCAATAGGCCGCCACCCTCGTTAGGAATCCGCCTCGCAAATACCATACGGCCTCTTTCAATGGTCCCGATGCATGCATAATAACTCAATCAGCAATCTCTCGGTCCGTGTCTCCCCCTTGTAGCCATATATTTGCCTCGTTTGCGTTTCCCGGTTCCGTCACTGTATCCATTACGATAGACTCTTCCGTTCTCCACCACCCGGCGACTGTGTACACCTAGCTCTTGCCCGAATACCCCACCTCCCGCCACCATGGATGCGGTATCTATGTCTCCTCTCATAACCTGTAGCCTGTCCGAGTTCCCCCACTGTATATTACAAGCTGCCTAAATATGCGCATGTTGTGTATCCATCCCCCAATTCCTTCCACCTGGAGCTATACTGCAAAGAGCGGTGGCGACTCAGTCACTTGGACAGCCATGCAGCGGAGTACGAGCAGCTCAATCCGGTCCCAACGTGCATGTAGTGCCCTGAGGCGTGTGTGCAGGTCATCCAACGCACGCGATTCCACCACGTCTTGTCGCCAGAGCTCATCACGCAGGTCGAGCTGCTCGTGCACTGCCAATGATGGACGAATAATGGATACAAGCATGGAGTCAACGTTGACAGCGGCGGAGACACAACCAACGCCGGTTAGGAGGCGACGTCACGGTGAGATCGATGGTAGGACGCACGCCTCCGTAAGGTTGCAAGCCGCAGACGTCTCCTTGCACTGTCCAGCGTACCGATCCGCCGCAAGCCACCTCTCACACTGGCAGGCCTTCTTGTTCGAGAGAAAAGCGAAGCCCTTGCCCGATTTGCTGTAAGAGACGACCGACTACGGAGATCAAGCGACGTTGAGGAGAATAGGGGAGAGGAACCCGAGGAAGAGTAGTGATTGCACAGAGAATCGGCTAAGGGAGATGTAGATGTGCGAATTGGATAGCCGGACGGCTTGTCGGGAATGCTTGTGATCAGAAGGGCACTACAGGACCTCATTGAGAACCTCGACCGAGGGGAGGGGAGTGGTCAAGAATAGACTTGGAGAAGAGCCGAGTTTTCCGACGTCCTTTCGAGTGTTATGCTGGGGACTTCTCGGAGAACGGCGTGCTAGTGTGTTCGTTGTGAGTCTTCGAGAGTCGCAAGAAATTGTTTGGAGAAACTCACGATATTTGTAGATGAGTGTGGGCACCGCGCTGGAGGCTGCTAAGGAGGCCGTCACACTTACGAGCACAGAGAGGGCGAGCATAGAGAAACGCACACGGTCGGTCAGCGGGGATTGCTTTAAGGACAGCCGGGGACTGGTGGGCCGCGGCGAGCGTGTCTGTTGTGAGCGCACGGGGAAGCGCAAGGTCCCTCCCCTTTTATGCGGGCAGAAAGCGAAGTTTCGTGCCGACAACTAATCGGGTACGGAGACACTGCGCATGCCGGGGGCGGAGTCGGAAACGACAGGGAATACTGAAAACCTGGTAAATGATTGGGCGTTCAGTCGTGGTCCCCGGGAGCTTGGAATCATAGTGTACATAATTGGACCTGAAAACGCGTCGATCGAACCAAAGAGCCAGCGCGATGGACTTCCCGATGACGGTTGTTCACAAGAAGAACATCTTTCGCCTGCAGATGGGACGGGAAGACATTCAGTATCTACGTAGCATCTTGTCATCCTGGGCGCTAGTCCATCTAGCGACGGAAGCGTGCCCCAAGGCGTGCCCTTCGGAGGAATAGACTCCTTATGACATACGAACTTACACTAGCACCTAATAGAAGCAGTAGGCGCAGGCTTAGAACGTATCGTTACCTGTATGTAAGCCCACACATAGGACTGACAATGGCGCTGTCAATTCAAAAGCCACGAGGCAACTTGAATACGTACTGGTATACGCATAGACACCTGAATAAGCATTCGTTCCGCATGATTCTGCGGATGGAGAACAAGGCCATAGGCCATCACATGGTCGTGTCTACCGGCCGTAAGATAAGGCCGAGCAAGCATCGAGTCACCCAGGAGCCATAGTGAGCTCGAAGATGAGCGGTGGTCCTCGCTCCGCGTACGGCCCGGGAATCACCCGGCCACACCCAACCACACAGTGTATCGCAAATCTGCGGCAGCCTGTGAGTCGAGGCTGGACGGCTCTAATCGCGGTGCTGAGCTAAGAATTTACAGGCCACGTGCTACTAGCTGCTCGTCTCACAGCTTTCTCTCCGCGTTGAGCGTCTTCTCCTCGCCATACGCTCACGCTCACGATGGCCCCTAGATCCGATACTCTCATCGATGAACATGTCTCGGTGCATCAATGCAAGAAGGCTGTTGATGCACTGCTGTCTCATGCTCTGAAACACCAGGAAAAAAGCAAAGAGACCGAGTTGCTTGGAGGGAAGGAGCAGCACGTTTGGCTGCAACTCACAGTGAAAAGGATGCACCCGGAACGCAAGCTTAAGCCTTACAAAATGTGCGCAATCATGTCTGCTATCATTCCGCGTGCTCATTCATTCTTAGTCCAATCAAATATCCTATCGTCGACCCGCGAACCACACCCGTATGTTTGATCACAAAAGACCCGCAGCGCGAGTATAAGGACCTACTTGAGTCGCACGGCATCAAGTTCATTAGTCGCGTAGTTGGCGTCACAAAGCTCAAGGGCAAGTTCAAACCGTTTGAGGCGCGGCGATTGCTCTTGCAGGAGAACGGGCTTTTCCTTGCCGACGAACGCATCATCCCTTTGCTTCCTGGTCTGCTCGGCAAAAAGTTCTTCGAGGCGAAGAAGTGCGTAAGCCTCCTCGACTTCTCTTATCTCGCTCATGATCTTTCGGTGTAGGCAGCCTATTCCCGTCTGCTTGACTCGCAAGGACCTCAAGGGTGAGCTGGAACGTGCGATTTCTTCGACATACATGCACCAGAACCGGGGCACATGCACGTACGTGCTCCAGGTATAATCTACGCGACTCCGGCTAATAAGGGACATAGATCCATCAAAATCGGTACGCTCTCGCAGACCCCGGGGCAGATTCTGGCCAACCTGCAGGCCGCGCTTCCTGCCATCGTCAAAGCCGTAAAGGATGGCTGGGACAATGTTCAAAGCTTTAATATCAAAACTAACTCTTCCGTCGCATTGCCCGTCTGGTCATGCGAGCTCAGCGCAGAGAAGGGCGGACGGTGGGACGGACTCCAGGTACCAGACAATGAGAATCCAGTCGATGACGATGAGGCAGAGATGGGGATGGATGAGGATGAGGTGCGAGGTTTGACGGAGGCCGCTGTCGTGTCGATTGGAAGGAAACGGGCTGCAGAAGAGGCGGAAGTTGGGAAGAAGAAGCCGAGGAGAGAAGTAGGGGGCCAGGAGAAGGGAGATGTTGTCATGAAGGTATGTTCTCAACGCCGTATTGACGCTTCCTCTAGTAAGTCGAGCGATACAGAACTCTTCATTGGACAAACGGAGTGACCGTGCCGTAAAAGCAAAACGGCAGTCAACTGTGTCCACAAAGCCGCCGCCGTCATCAGTACCAGCACCTACGCTTACGTCACCATCTTCGTCTTCACCATCCGCCTCTACGTCAGTATCAGCCATGAAGACAAAAAGGACGACTACCGATGTTCGAGCGCCCATACAGCTTGGAGTCATGTCTGGTAGCGAGGCGGACGTAGAATCTTCGGATCTGACACTCGTAGACCCTGTGGCCCTCAAAAAGGAACGCAAAAAGACTCATAAGCACGCCGCAGTGGCTACACCGACGGAGGTCGCGGGGCCCGCACCAGGAGCTCCGATATCCGTATCGACGACTTCGGCAAACGACGGTCCAATATCCACCCCTAAAAAGCGTAAAAAGTCGAAAGACGCGTCCGAGCGTCCAGCTCCAGCAGTGCCTATCCAGGAGGCCGCGACCTGCCTCACACCTGCGGAGCTTAAACAGAAACGAGCGCTGACTGGGGCGGGGAAGAAGAAGGAGAGGGTTCTGAAAGGGAAGAAAGGGAAAGTGAGCACGAAGGAGGCAATCGTGGGGAAGTCTAAGTGACCATTCCGGTCATGTGTGCGCGATGCCGTACGGGCTCGACTTCGGCTTCTGACGCTCGTCGCCCTCTGGACTCGTCTGAAGTGCTGTGATTAGTATTGCTTTTTTCCTGCATTTTCTTGATCTACCTGCCCTTCTCGTGATATAGCGATGCCTATCGTCGGACGAAAGTTGTTGGCCACCGAACTTTCCGTGTCCTTGCGGATGCCCGCTCATGGTGATTTCAGATAGCGAAGCGAGGCAATCTTATTCGCTATCATCAACCCAGACTTATCATACTTGACGCCCATATAGAGCAGGTGAGCCTCCTCTGCGTACTGATAACTGCCCGATACCTTTTCATTCCTCCTTTCATCTGCGATCCACGATGACGACCTCGACTGCTGGATTGTTTGCTCTAAGCTTTCTATTATCGGTCTCAGCCGTCGGCTGCGTCGCCTACTTCACTGTTGGCCGACTCAGGAGACGTCGCTTACCTGATTTTCCTGCGCTAACTGGTGTTCCGCTCCCGAATCCACTGCCTGACTTCGATATCACGAAGGCGAGGCCACGGCCATACCGGCCCTTCCGATGGGTATATCACCAGCATATGTGTGCGCGCTCTCCATTCCGCTTCCTCGCGCGCACCTGACGGTCTACTATGACAGCACTAAAAAAGATGGAGCCTGACTACTGGCTGGAGCTGGAGTCGACATACCATGAGCGTATCGCGCAGCGTCTGAAACTATACGAGACGGAGGGCTCGAATGTACTCGCCATGCTTCCTGGCACCGAGCACGCATGCCGCGAGCTGCTCGAAATGGTTGTCCAGTTCCTCTGTACGCGTTATCCGAAGCAGTTTATATATGACGAGTGCTCTGGCGTCCTCACCAACAACATCCTTGGCACGCAGTCCAATATCTACGAAGATCACCCGTTGGAAACCCTCATTCGTCACGTCCCCGAAGACTTCGCTTTTACGCTACCGGATCCGAAGACAGGCTTTTATCACTGTGTCGCAGGAGTCATCTGCTCCTCAGTTGGGTGGAACTTGGGTGAGAAGGTCGGAAAACCGCTGAGCGAGATCCACGACGTCGTACCGCACTACAAGGAGAAGATGGAATTCTCTATGGACCGGTGCGTGATCATGTAATCTCCCACGTGCAGCCGCGCCTTATGCACTGCGTACGGCTAGATACTTCCAAAAGATGCCTCTCGATAAGCCGATTCAGCGCGGCTCGTGGGCTCTCGAAATCCAGGAGCCACTTTACCTACAAACGACCCACAAAGCTTGGGAGCGACGTGCGAACCCTGACCCAATTCTGACGCTTGATGAGGTTTGCATCCGCGTCGACTGGCAGACGCTACGCCGCCTACCCAGATCTCGCGCGATCGTCTTCAACTTCAAGGCCCTCTTCACGCCCATCAGACGCGTCCGCAGCGAACCGTACATCCCGCGATTGCTCCTACGCATCCTTCAAGATGGTGACAATAAGCTCTTGACGTACAAGGGCCGCCACACAAACCATGTTGTACTGCCGGCCCTCACGGAGTGGGCACGCGAACAAGAGGAGAAGGGATGGGTACCGAAGGGCTGGCAGGAAAGGACGCTGGATGAGGATCCTTTCTTCCCTGGATGGGAGGAAGCTATGAAAATGTACTAACCTGGTCCTTGTGACAGAAGTGCCGCACTAGGGCTCAGTCAGCCACACACACTGTCATCCGGCGGCCCCTGACGCAACCTGGTCTTGTTGTTACATCTCGAATCTGTCCTGTCCTGTACTGCACGTCAGCCACATCTCCATATGACGCAGGCAGCCGCCAGTAAAATGAGATGATATCATGACAGTACTTCTACCGAGGCGGAGAGCTAATTAGATTCGGTCCATTCGAGTAAAGGCCGTGGTGTTGTAGCGGAGTATTATGCGGTCCTGCTTACTGAGTACTCATGGTATATATTCCAAGCAAATCTCGCGTGGCTTAAGCAGGGTGCGTCAAAAAGGACGTTAAGAGGGGCGCGAACAGGAGACCAAGCACCGCAGAGGAAATATGTCTCACTGGTGTCTTGGGTACTTACGATTATGAATGGGAGTGACCGTCTTTTGCACAGCCAACACCACGTATATATCAGTCAAGTGCCAGTGAGAAATCCGGGCTCGGCCACCCCGGTAGCCGGTTGCACTGAGCATGTCCCCGTCTCTTTCCGCCATGCAACGACTTTCACCGACTGGCGTCACCCATTCCGTTCCTTGTACGCCATGACCACGTCAAGGAAGACGACCAAACTCGTGATACCGCATTCGTCTGCCGAAGGGATCAACCTGGTGGGCCTACTAGAGCAGCTTGATCCTGAGGCGCCAACGGAAGGCCAAAGAGTAGCGCTCGTACGTACACGGCTCGCTCACCCATGGAGGACGCGTGTTCTTGACACAAGTAAAATACTTAGATATTACATGGAACCATGGGGTGAGCCGTTGCACCGTCCTATACATGGGCCGCCAGCAGATAAAACCGAAGTCATAAAGATTATCTCTTCCAAAAGCGGCTGGCACAGAGACTGCCCATCGACTCCTTCCGCTTTGATTTTCGGTGTGTTTCTGCAACTCGATTAGCGTGTGCGCGAATACTTTAATTGTAACAGCGGTGCGTTTGAATCGGGTGGTCAATGGAAATACGCGGCATTCTGGGCAGACGTCGAAGATCTCCGAGTAGTTGTTCGCCATCTGACAAGCACCTACGGATATGTGGTAGACTTACTCGTTGGTCATTCTCGTGGCAGCGTCGTGGCAATGCTCTGGATTTGCAACTCAGAGGAAGGTAAGAACATCGGCGGATTTGTGAACGTCTCTGGACGATACAGGATGGACGTAAGTGAACCACTCTCCATCTTCCGACAATAGTACTGACTCTCGGGTGCAACAGAGGCCTTTGAAAGGTCCGTCGTAGCATGATAGGATCATTGCATTAGCGGACCGCCAGCTACAGACCATCTCCCGCGATACATGCCGTCATTCGATGAGAAAGGTTTTTATGACTGGCATGTGACAGTCGCACGGCAGCCAGTCGTTGGTCGTTTTACGCTTCGCGATATGGAAGAGTTCGCCGCTCTCGACACCTCCCTAGTATGGGACAAGTTCCCTGCTCGGACAGATGTACTCAGTATCCACGGTCTTGCGGATAAAGTCGTACCAGTGTCAGCTCTCTTCTCTTTTCCAAGCACAGTGTTTAATAAAATTCGAGCAGTTATGATGCCACGATTTATGCTCGCGCGTATGGCACACGGAACCCTGGCACCCATAACCTGCATCTGGTAGAAAACGGGGATCACAATCTAAGTGGGGTGCGCAAACCGGATTACAGATGACGAATGACGCACATTGATGAGAACCCGTCGCGGTAGCATTTTGACGAAGTCGTCTCCATCATCTTGGACTGGTGGGCCAAGCACGGGAACCGCGAGCTCAAGACCGGTGTTTGGGGTACTGGATCGCGCCATAGATTATAGATTCCTTTTTGTCCGATTTGCTTTGCCGCAACCCGAATGCTTCCTCTACATGAGATATATCGCGCAGATCCCACTCGTTTGCCGCTTTACCATTCGATCTTGCACAAGGTTTGGCATGGGAGCAAATCCGCCCGGGCCAGGCACCACGGCTGTTGACAGCGCGGCAAGTGGCGGAAAGGTGGCGCGCCGTACGTCGGGGCTTTGGAATACGGTCTTGGTCGTGTCCGTCTGCCTGCAGATGATCATCGGCTCACCGGCCGCAGCCGCCAAAACACCATAGGTTGGTGAACACTACTGTGACACGATAACAACAGCGCGTTTCTCGGGGCGTACTCTGCTGATAGCGTGAACTCGCACGTGTGGAGTGAGCTTTTCGATTGCTGGTCATGAGAAGGCTCGATTTGTCTACGTAACTTGCTGAGCGATATCCACGAAATGACAGCAACAGAGTGTCACAGACTCACAGTACTAGAATCATTTTGGTTCAAAGGATAGCTAACCGCGAGGGATGCAATCATCTCGAAGCGCTCTTTGACCTCAGGAACCCTCGACGTCCAGACTCTCCTCCTTCACGCCGGGCCTGTGTCTTCCATGCATGGTATACTCGTAGCTGCACATCAAGCTCAGGCTGCGCCGATCAAGCGGTTTTGGTGCGTACGACGTTTCAGGGCCTTCAGGCCTCAAGCCTCAGGTCCCAGTGCCTTATCGAGCAGAGCGCCGATAGCACCGACTTCTGTGCCTGCCAGGCGTGGTTTGTTTGAAGGCGCTTCTGTAGATTACTAGCTCTGTGCCGCAGAAAGCACAGCATCATTTCAGCTTGCCTAAGGCGAGGTTATCCGCTCGATGTGCCTGCGCCGTCACAGGCCCGCTCGTACCATCTTAGGTACAAGGCTCAGCGCGTGTCCCAAGGCTCGAGGGAAGATCATCTGCTCCGCACAACGCTCGCTTTCATTACGGATGTCAGTTAGGCTTGGTGGACTATTCACGGGGTTCGCTAGGGGTTGGGAAAGGTGGGATTAGAGATACATGGTGCCAGGGATGGGAGGCAGCCTGTATAGTAGAATACATCGAAACGAGAGTAATGCGCCTACGTACAAAGCATGTGCGAAAGCTCCGAAAGCCGTAGTGTACTACATACATAATTAACTGGGGTGCACTATATACGAAGAGAGACATGAGGATGTGAGAGGAATTGCGAGGAAAAACCCGATGCGAACAGAAAAAACAGTCCATCGCTGAGACACGAGTGTTCGTGCAGTGTGTTTCACTGTATCGCGACAACGGGGGATGTGATGAGATGGTGTTGTGGGGCGATGATGGATGAGGATGTGGCCGGTATGATGGTGTAGGTTGCGTGACGGACACGGGCGTACACGGGAGGTAGCTGAACGGTCCACACGAGCGCGGATGGACGCGTCTATGCTCAGAAGAACACTGGTCCGCTGGTCGTGCCCGCGACGTTCTTGATCTGCGACGAACCACTGGAAGACCCGCCATTCGTCTTCACGTTTGCAGACATTGTAGGAGCGGCGGTATATAGAGGTGGATGAATGACGGCGGCGTTTGAACGAAAGGATGACGAGGATGACGAGGATGAAGAAGCCTTCAGCTACTGACGGGGCTTTAGTGGAGACTGGATGCAAACCAGGCTCTGGAACATGGCCCTTATATACCTTGAAAACACGATACGAGTTATACGTCCTAGATCCGAACAGCCATTGGATTAGGTGGTCAGTCCGGGCGTCTGACTCTTGCCTGAACGAATGTCACAGCGGCGGATGGGAATAACCGTTGCCCCTGGACTGCGTGATATCCCCTCGGACCCGTCAAGGCAATACTTGGACCACTTTGTAGGATTCAAAACCGACGCGGCCCAAGATCTTCCCCAAGCTCGAGAACGGAGAGATGCAATCTGCGAGGGCGTCGTCGACCGTCATCCGCGCCAGAGCAGGGCTGTCACGGGCACAGGGCGGAAAACATTGCGATATGGCGGCGCATCACGCCTGAAAACTACACCGCTTCTAGTTTCCATCATGAGCTGTGTCTTTCTGGACATGACGCGGTATGACTAGGTGGTGGGAGGAGCAAAAGGTAAGGACGGAAAGCGCTGTTTCGTGGGAGACCGACGAGCACGGTAACCTACCAGTCAATAAATCCAATATTGGGGCCGCAGTGTGACTCTTTTGGAAAGGAAGCATTTCCAAATCCGGTAGCATCCGTACATTGATGCCGATTCTCTTCATTTTCGGAAGCGGAGCGCTTCCAAAACAGTCATATTATGTTCACCAATCCAAAGGGGTGGCTAGTACATTACTGTACGGCATCTGCGCGACAGCCGAAGACTGGCAATCCGAATCGAGCTCACAGTAGCGCTTCCTGTTCGCACGCGCTGTCTGTGCCTGCGGCTCTACGGTGAAGGGTTGATCGCGGATCGCGCGACAAGCTCTTTCAGCTTCTCTTGTGCACTGGCAGAGCGAACGGCGCTCCGTTGCCATCGGTTTGTACGCCGAGGATCGGTGGATGGAAACAATAGTGTACGCATGTTTTGCTCGCTGCCGCCGAAAACAGTCAAGCCTATAATCGGTAGCGGTGCCCACAGCACGGGGTGGATTCGGTAGAATATACTCGAAGGTGCAGCGAGCTCGGCCACGTTCCGGCGACCACGTGCGACAGGCAGTGTATCGCCGAGTCACAAAGAGCCTGAGGTCGGCTGCCAACGCGAACGTCCACTTACGCCGCCTGTTGTATCAGTCGAAAGCGCTTTTTAGCATACGTTTTCACTCAGCCTTCCTTCCGCCGGATTGTGGCACCTGCTATCTCAAGATGCATTTGACAGCACGCACAAACTTCTGCCGAACTACATAAGATGCGGACGTTATCTTCAGGTTGTGCCGGGAGCTTTCGATGTCGGATACAAGACACCTTCCGCATAGCACTGCCGACAAGACCTGGATTTTGAGCCTGTCAGGGATGATGCTGTTCAGGAAGTTCCAGAAAGATGAGCATGGCACGTTAAGATACCGATGGTCATCGATAATGTCGGAGAAGTAGACCCTGGAGGCGCACAAGGATCGTAGCTATGGCTGTGATGACAACGGACGCAGAGAAAAGGCTAAGGAGGTCATTACGCAATGTGCAGGACGGTGCATTGAGACTATACGGTCAATTGGGAGGCTTCTAGAGCATTTGTTGGCGCATGTGTATTGCGCCTCTCAGCAAGGTATGCTCATCAGAGCGTAACAATACGTTGTATGGATGACTGTTTTCGTTACCGGAGGAGGAAAGGCCGGAGTTAGTTACGAGGACGAGGATCCTCGAGTGTTCGGTTGTTCGGAGAGAATTGCCAACTTGCGCAAAACCGAATGCACGTCACAGAAGCCACAAGCTTCTGGGACATGCTACTTAGATCAAGCTCAGAGCGCCGGATTTCTAAAGAGCAGTGCTGACGCTGAAACATAGAAGCGTAAGCAAGGTTTTTCCTCGTAGCGTATATGAGAAGATCGGCAATGCCCCACTCGGCAACACATATTCAAGTTCAGTACACAAGTCAGTACGCGTGTAGCAAAGTGGGTTTCTTGACTGACCGGCGTGAGAGCCGTCCAGCCTTTGCTCGAGGACATACGGCAACTCCTCATCTAGAGCGTCGCAAATGCACGGAGTGAAGAGGTGTTTGATGCGTTCCGCTGCGGCCGCCTAACGGCGCCTAACAAGCGCGCGGATGTAGATAGAACAAACAGCTTTAGCACAGAGCGGAACACGGAAGCACGAGCTTCGTACACCTGTTACGGCTCGACTTTGTTCGTGAACAAGGCGCCAGTACTAGTGCTTCTATACAGTGGCGTACCCAACATCCCTCCCCTTTACGATAATCCTTCCTGATGATCCGCGTAACCGAGCTTGCGGCTTTCAAGCAGACAGCCGGATCTCTCGTTCTCGGAAGCACAACTTGATCTACATGTCCACACGTACCCGAGCTTACACGTGCGCCACGCGACGAGAGGGGCAGCTGATGAATACCGCGAATGGCCTCCTATGATCTGTGTGAACTAGTGAATGAAACACGCCTGACAGATTTGGATCAAAGCGAAGAAAACATACCGGCCCACCCCATAAAATACGAGATTCCCGAGTAGTGAGAGCGCTACTTGTGATCACAACGCCAAGAGGCTGCGCGAACAGAGTTCGCTCTGGGAAGGGAAATGACGCCGTCTCTACTTAGTAGCACCTACGGTAATGGCTAAGCAATGGGCCACGTACATAGTAACGCACAGGTTTTAAGGTGCTTACGATGGCGAGCGTATTCGAAGGTCGACGACATGCCTTGAAACTTGAAAGCAACAGAGACACCAGGGCGCCACACGAGCTGAAACACGGATGGTGGTTGAAGTTGATACATTGCACCTACCATACAGGTCTAGGCGGGGAGGATGTTGCCCAAGAAGCGGTGCCGTGTACCGAGTGGCACTACAGCGCTCTGATGTCACCGTTAAGGAACGGTTCAGGGCTGTGAGGGGGACGTATCGCTTGGCACCCACCATCGCGGCTTGGGGCGGCGTCAGCCTGGGCGGCAACGTGAGCTCGGGGACTCAAGGTTATAAAAAAAACAGCGGCTTGCGCGTGGCCTTTACAGTCCAAAATCGGCATTGAAGCAGGAATAAAGCTGTTGTAACTGCGTGAAGTACAGTCTCAATATGGGAGCCGACGATATGGGAAGAGTGGGCCTGCAAGATGGGCCCGGGTCGCTTTCAAGCACTGGTAAACGTGGTGGGCTGACATCATAGCTATTTGTTATTATTATCTCCTAATTTGGTGGCGCTGGCATAGTAACGGCAGACTCGGACTTTTCCTCGAGCTTCTTCACGTCTTTCCGGTCCAAATCCCCCGTCGCAATGGGACTATCACAACATGTGAATTACAGCCCGTCTTTTGTGTCAGACTCATGGGTCAAGTGCAACAGGTCTGTACCGCCCGTTGTGTCACCACATAAATCGGACATCCCATGGCATCCGCAGACTACTCAAGCCCCAAGCCACTCTCAGCGAGAAGCGGCTATGTCTGGTGAGGGTTCGGCCGAGCTTGCGAGATCGGAGCTGAGGTCCAGCCGAGCGGAGCCGCCGGCAGCTTCCGCACGAGAGCGGCCACTCGCACCGCTCATTTTTCCTCACGCTGTCTGTCGCGCCGCTACTCACCGCGCCAGTACGAGTACTTGTTCCTTTTGTACCTTACCCTCCCACCCGCCTCTGTCGGATGTGTACCTTCCTAGCACACAATTTACCAATTTCTGCCTCTGTTGGCACCCATCTGGGACCACGTCGCTCCCCAGTTTTTCCCACACCTGCGAGCGAATCGTGGTCTGTGGTCGAGCCTGCGCGGCTCGACCCAGGCCGCGTCCGCCCGGCTTCGCCGAACATCCCCAACCAAACGAGCTCGCGTGGAAAGCTGCCGCCGGCACAGACGAGCCTGAATAGCTCTGCAAAAAGGTATGTACCATGAACCAGCCGCTTCAGAAACGCTCCGCCGTAGTTACTGCGCATTAGAGAACTGATCGGCTGTAGTCGTCCATATTCGGTTACTGTGACGGTTCGAGGCACACAGGCTTTAAAGCGGTATTCTTTCAAGTCCGGGTAGCTAGGCGCGAGAACGCAGGCAATGCTTTCCACTAATCACGCTTAGCGACAAAAGAGTGGCACCGTCGAAATGTAGCCTACACCTGCCAGTCTCATAGACAGGAGAGCAGCATGAGAGGTCATCTATAGGACTTGTTAGAGCGCTTGAAAAGAGCAGCGAAATGGCGTTAACCACTTGTCGTCTATACGACTTCTGCAATTATCTTTCCGCTGTTTTCATCATGAACAACGACTCCCTAATCCAGCCGGACGAGGCGACGTACATATTCTTGTTATCCTCCATTTCACGCGTGGCGGCTTGGATCTCAGCCCAAGGATACACCTTCACAAGATGGTCAAAGACAAGAGTGACGTGTGAAGCAAGATGTACGAACCTTGTGTATGTACACTCGCAGTTTGCCGTTCCCGCTGATCCCAGTAATGTCAGCCATGATCTCGGAGAATTCACCCACAAGCTTCTCTTTGTAGGCCTTATCTCTCCACCGCAAAGTCGACCCCTGAATGCGCAAGCGCTTGAAGAGGACGTGCTTAAGATCGGCGTCCTTTACAACAGAACCTGTACGCGCAGCGTTAATGCCGTGGTATGCGGGCGTTTGAGGCATTGACGTGCCACTCATGAGGGCAAGGATTCCCATGCGTCCATCCGTAGCCAGCGCGTCGATGTTCTGGTGCCAGTGGCTCTGACCGACCGGATCAACGACGACATCCGCGCCATGCCCGTCCGTAGCTTGCTTAACGACATCAACGAAGTTCTCTGTCTTGTAGTTCGAAACGTGCGTGGCACCAAAGGGTATAGAAAGTAACCAGCCAAGTTTGTCCTTCGTAGACGCGGTCGCAATGACAGTCTTTCTGCGCGTCCTATTAATTTCACTTCGAAGTTACGCACATGGGGACAACTTACGCGCCAAAGTAACGAGCGAGCTGGATAGCTGCAATCCCTACGCCGGACGCACCGGCATGTATCAACACATTGTCGCCCTCTTTCAGCTCGCAAGTACGTTTGAGGATACCGTAAGCAGTAAGGAATGCCTCCGGAATCCCAGCAGCCTCTGCCCAGGAGAGATGAGAGGCTTTCTTGAGAACGGTGCTCGCGTGGACTGAGATGTACTCCGCGTACGCGCCCTGCCAGTGCCAGCTTCACATAAGTCAACGCGGCACTCATTGGAAAGGCGTCGGGCGCACCCCAACCGTCAGCCCAAGCACCTCATCACCAGATTTGAAGCCGCTCACACCAGGTGCGACATCGACAACGATACCGGAGAACTCGAGTCCCATAATAGCGTCGGAAGTCAAGCCTGGATAGGAGCCCATCCTCTGCGCGCAGTCTGCGCGATTCAGACCGAAGGCTTTGACCTATGCGTACGCCAGCAAGTAATTTCTAGTCAGGATCAATCCAGAAGAGCAACTCATTACGAGCATGCGCACTTTGACTTTAACATCTCCATCCCCAAGCGCCGGCTCCGGCACCTCACCGATGTATAAGTTCTCGATCGGTCCCTTGCCATCTTTAACAAGAACTGCACGCATCTTTGTCGCGATCGCCACTGAGGAGGGAGAGACGTGTGATTTGAAGTTGACGTTATGGGCAGGTGCGTTATATGCTTATATAAATTATGCTCAAGCGGGAAGTTCGCTCACAAGATGTGTCATGGCCTGCCGTAGTCATTCGTCTCATGCGTCTTTCAAGTTTTCGACTCTTCCGTCACGGAATAGCGTTCAAGATTGTGCGATTTACCATACCGAGCTCCGCATTTACACTAGAATAAGGGAATAGCATAAGGTGATGGAACCAGCAACAGGCGAGCGATAGTAGTATATTCGTAATCAACATCAGCCTTGGCGTTGGCTGTTCGGCTGTTTGCGTGGGCGCACCGTCTCGGTGCCAACCTTGGCTGCGGCACAAAGCATGGAAATATCTTCGTCTGAGCATTTGTCCAACTCCTGCAGCGTCCGTCTCGATTCCTCCTTTTGAATGGAAGTTCTCGATTATTTTGTGCGCAGCTCTAAGGGACCCACTGAACCGTTCTAACGGATTTGCTTGTCTCCAAGATCGGCGCATGACGTGCCATTTGCTAGTTCACTTTACCTAGGCCGAGTTATAAAAGGACTGGACGTCTCCCAACAAGAACTTCGTTCCCTGAGACCTGGAGTAAACGCGGGGGTTCTTTGCGGATCAATGCAGTCGACTAGTACGTCCCCGGATTACCTGGCAGTGCCCGGACTGGTGCACATGGGAGACAAGTTTTACAACCCTAGCGAGGATGACGAGGTCGTCCTGAAGTCCCTAGCTGGAATAAAAAACGAAGATGAGCTGAAACAGCCCACTATAAGCATCCAGCGAGAGGCGTTCGAAGTATGTATATCTATGTTTTCGGTCAAGCAAAGGAGCTAACTGGGTTGTTAGGAGTACCTTACCTGTGCATTATCTTCTACGAGTTCGTCAAGTGTGCCTTTTAAGGGGTTGTCTTTCCAGCTCATGGCAAGCCGAGACCACACATTGCTGGCATACCCACGTACAGGTGAAATTCTCATAATGCATAAGCTCATAATATCAATGCATATATGTTCATAGTGCATATGGCGTATGCCCTGCAAAAGAGCTCCATCCAGCCAAACTGCATGCCCATAATGCATAAACGTTCGCGGTGCATAGACCACTTGGAGGACAAACTGTATGCGTTATGAGGATTTCATCTGTACCCTGATTTGCTTCGGTCCAGACGCGCTTGCAAAGGCAATATTGATGGGTCTTGGCCGTAGCTGTACGTTCACATCAATCTCCGCGCGCTCGGTCACTTTAATTTTCTTCAATTAGCTGCAAACAATATCCGCCAGCTGTCCTCGATGGCCGGCTAGCAGAAAGCTGCGTGGCGACAGGCCTGCGTGCAGGTATGCCTCCGTTCCTTTCCTTAACTTCGGCTACTTACTCGCGAGACATGTGTAAGTATTTTGGGAATACGGACACAAGCCCTTCCGACCACCCCGGAGACCTTCCTGCTATCTTTCATTCAAGGCAGTATCGTGGATCCAGCTATCATTACCGGGCACTGGTTTCTATCTACAGGCTCCCATCTTCCGACACTGTGGCCTTCGGACCTCCGCTCCTTGACACCCGACTAGAACTAGTAAGGGGGACTGCCGGACACTACGGGATGAGATTTGGCTCGTGAGAATGTGTTTTGTCAAGCTTTCCCTGCCGAGTATCATAGAGCGCTCCGTAAATTATAACACACAGTGGGGAAAGCGTACGGGAGCTTCCTGCTCAAGCTTCTCACTTATCACGAAGCTGGAGTCAATGACTTGAGTATCCACTGGCGCGCTTCAGCGTAGCGAGGTCTGATGCACCTTCTCGTAGGTCAAACAGCCTGCACATGCTTCTGACGTTGCATGAACAAAGAACCAAGAACGCTTCAGGAGCTGTCCAGGGATAAAGCTATCTGTAAATCAAGTTCGTACTGGCTACGTGTTTGAGGACGCACATAGACAACTTTAACGGGTGCAAGTAGAGCTTATCGATAGTTCGTAGTGGGCTTTCAGCAGGCCTTGGGGGTCAGACCGAACCTCGTCTGTGAAAAATTGCACAAAAACCTCATACTTCCCTCTCGCTTCGCTGTCATTAAGAGATAGAACTGTGGCATTCGAGAAGGCAGGGATTCTTGCGCCGTCCTTTATCCACTCGATCATGTACTCACCCCGCGGCTCCCGGGGGCAAGATAACGGGATAAGGTCGACTTGTACCTCGCGTATCCAACGGCCAGTTGCAGTATCCTTGATACAGCGTGTTCTCACGTCATCGATGAGGCCTACACGCTCCAAGAGAGAAAGCCAGAGACCCTCTGCGCATACGCTGCAAAAGTTGGGCTCGTTGGTGATCCTCATGAGACAGTCTTCATTTGTAGGGCGGTAAGACGTTCCGTTCGTTTCGGAGAACCTGAGGGACGTCAGTTTGGAGCCAACGAGTCGCGCCTCGGCCAGCAGAGTATACGTACGTGGGGAAAACACCGTAGAAACCGGGGGTAGCGTTAAACCTAAGCCTCATAAGGTTTTTAAAAAAGAGCACCAGCAGAAGGCGTACTCGTCGGTGTTGCCGAATTCCAGAATCTCTACACTGCAAAGTTGTGCGATACCTTCAAGTCTCCAGTTGTTGAGTTTGAATGTGAGCTCGTGATGTCCACCACTCAACGGGGTGTCCCGATAGATGTCGTAATGCCACCGGTCTACACCGAGGCCTTCCTTGGCCTTCCAATAAATATTTTCACCATCAAGTAGGACTGTGAGATCCTCGCTTGAGGGCAGGCCTGAAAGAGAAAAGCGGACAAGGTGTCGGGAATATGTTCCAGAAGAGTTGAATGTAGCAATCCATGGGGTGGAGTTTTTAAGCAACGTCCACGGATACGCCTGCATTGGCATGACAGAGCGTTCTACGCGCACAGGATCCAAACGCTCTGACATCCAATGTGCCCAGGGCATGGGATCGTTGAGGTAATGTGCCGCGTTTGCGCCGAAGTAGGCGAATCCGCCGTCGTATTCCTCGCCGACACCAATGACAGAGTGTCCAAGTTCATGTCGTAGAACGAGAGGACCATTGACAAGGGATGGTGTAATGGTCCTACAAGTGTTATCAATCAAACTGCCGTTTTGAAGGAGTGGATGCGACATACACGAACTCCCCACCAAGGCCTTTACAGTAAGTCCTCACTCATCAGCGACTTTGTATAGTATATGCTGGAGGTACCTTACCACCGTAAAGAGGATCATTCCCTTTACTTGGATATGAGTGGTCTAGGACGGGAATGATGATCGGGGCGCGCGTACCAACTAGAACAGGATAGTCGCATTTACTTCTGAGCGAATCGCAAGATGCACGAGCGACATCAGGCCGGGCATAATACAATGCCCTGAGCTCGGTACCATCGCGATAAAGACCGAATGGAGTACTGAGAATCAGTTAGGACACAGTTGCCCAAAAATAACGACATCTGCTTGCTCTTTTGGACGGCCGTTTACCCCGACCCCGCTCTATAGAATCATTAGTTGAAATCTCCGTTGATGAGGCAATACAGGCACCTCTCGGCTAGGTGTGAACGCAGCCCAGAAATTCATCAAAGGAGAGACTGTATGGAAGGTCTGGTTACTCGAGATCGCTTGGACAAGGAAGTCGACATCTTCGAAAAACTTCTCTTTTTCGTGAAGCGTATCTACGTCGATTGAATCGTGTAAGAAACCAGATGGAGCCGAAATGGTTTTGGACGTACAACCATCGGAAAAGAAGGCTACATCGACTCGATTGGATTGGCCGGAGCCAGCTACACGTCGGACGTCGAAAACCGGTGTTTCAGCCTTGTAATCAGTAGCGAGCGGAGAGAGAACGAGCTGGTTTCGACCCGGAGTTTTTCCAAGAAAACGTGAAAGCAATACTCGATTTGAGCAGAGCGTGTCAAGGTGTTGTGCAAGAATCTCCTCGTCATAAGAGAAGACACGAATCTGTTCAAGAGCAATTCTGCCATCATGTCTTGGCATGACCCTCGACTTTGAAACAAAGGTAGGGACCCCATAGCCTTGAAGGAGGCGATTCGGTTTCGTATCGCGGATTAGAGCATCTTCACAGTCTGTGGTGGAAGCGTTCCGATGCACGACAAGTTCGTACGTCTGCAAGGCTACGGCTAGTACAGCTGACGAAGACAGAACGGCTACAACAGAAAGCCAAGCCAACATGCCTCTTTCTCGATATAGCGCTCAGGAGTATTATGTGCAGGTGTTTAGATATGGATGTTGATAGCCAGTGGCCAGGTGGTGGGTGGACGAGGGAAGATGAACTTGGCTCGAGCTGTTCACCGCGAGGACAAGCCCGCCCAGGCCTGTAGGCGTGCCTTTGCTACCGGGATATCTCCGGGTCGTGGCCCGGGATCGGTAGCTTGCCGGTAACACCTGCCACTTTTGACCATGATGAACCTAACCTTCAGAGGCGCATTTGAACTTCCACCTAAGTATTTCTTCGGAGACGGTTTACTTTGAGCTGAGACCCCAGAACCGGGTGACGAGTATTTTGGCGAATATCCACCGCGACAGGCCTAGGTACTAGTTTCTGCGCTTGACATCGTGAGAACAGTGATTAGAGGCTATGGGTTTTCACGGTATTCTGCTGTATTTCGGCGCCCGCAGATTGCTTTCCTGCATCGACGCTTCCTGTGCATGTCCTTCTGCCACTATACTCTCGTCTTCGAGGCAGAAGCAACGACTGACGCATCCTTCCGCCGTCTGCGTGGATGTGTTCAACCATCCGGTTGGTGTCAATGGCTGATGTGCTAGGACGAGCATCATCGTCGTTAAACTTGAAAAGGGCGACTTTTAATATCTCATACGCCGAACATGCTGGAATGCCACTGGAATGTTGGAATTTCAGAATACGCGATTAATGGCTTTTACATCCCTTCCGCGAGCTTGCACCTTAGCCGACCCAGCCTATGGCTGCCCTGCTCAATGTGCATCTGGCATCCTGTTCTGAAGACTCAGAGGGTGCGCTGTGTTGCCGCTGCCGAAATGATGGTGGCGTCGGAGGAAATCAGCTTTTTAACGCTGAACTGCACAGGCGCCATTTACGAGATGAGTTGCATGCACAGGTAGGTTCTCCTACTGTTTTCCTTTTCCGAGCTGATCTCTCTACATTCCCCAGGCCAGTCAGGGAATATTTCATCCAGAGCTGGATTGTTCTTGTGAGCGCTGTGCTCAACCAGATCCCTGTATCTGTATGTGAGACAGAGAGAACGGTTCCCTCCAAGAATGCCTTAGGAACTTGCTGCCAGTGCGAAGTTCTCTTCATATCATCAATGCGCCTGACTTTTCTGGCATATAGAAAGCGCGGTAGATACATGATACCCTCCCAGGTGGTACTGCCAAATAACGACGAGGGATCCCTTTGGTCCTGGTTCCTGGCTTACATGACGCGGCAAAGTCGTCCCAGCAGCGCTCTACGGCCTCAGAAGCGAATGTCAATCTTCTCCAAGACATGGGACGGTGCTCGTTGAAGTAGCGTTCTCACCAACCGTGTACCTGCGCGCTTTGCATGAGCTCACTTTCGCCGATGGGACCATTGACATATCGCCTACATAAAAGCCATACGCATCGAATGATGCCCGTCAGGTCTTTGAGCCTCTTCTAAGACTGTTCCCTGCACCATGCACTCTTTGACTATCACCTCTTTCCTTCTCTTTATGGCTAGTTTTGTCGCCCCACGCCCCTTAACAGACAGAATCACTCCGTCCTCCTCAAGGCCAAGACTTGCTAGCGTCGGTATCTGGCGTCGAGATGGTAAGTGCACTCTTTCCGTGTAGCGTACTATGTTCCACAAATAACCGAGAACTCCGAGGTCCTGGGCTTACCGAAGCCCAAGTAGCCGCACTTGCTCCTCCTCTCGGATGGACCGCCGGCGTAAATCCGAAGCGTGCGTGCCATATGTACAGTACGCTCCCATAGCGAATTCGCAGCTAACACGGAGATGTGGCGGAACAACAGCGACAACAGGTACTTGCGACGGTGCTGTCGACGACGAAAATGGAATCCCTATTCAGATACCGTGCGATTGCCCCCCTTCCCAGGACGTTTACATATCCGTACGTCCGACGTCCCCGTTTCCTCACTCCTTTGATTGCATAATGTAACGCTTCGCCCACGATAGGACCTAACCGCAAACGCAAACGCCGGCTTCGCCGTGAACAATACGGTCGTCGCCGTGGGTTCTCGGCCTTTTATTACATCTGTGGATGGATCTCCTGAGCGTAGATTTAGGTTACGTTCCCGACAGACAGTTCCATCGCTTCACAGCTCGCTCGCCTTACTGCCGCTTCTATCACGCTGCAGAACCTCGGCGGTCCGGGAGCAGGATGCCCAGTCACTTCGACGACGTTTGTGGCACAGCAGGCCGCGCTGCAGGAGCAAGCAGGCATGCCGCCACCTCCACCGACCGGGTCTACTTCTGCTTTGTCTTCCTCTACTTCATCAACGCCGGCTAGCATCCCTTCGTCAACACCACCCTCCGCACCTATATCAACTCCTACGTCGACGCCAACAAGCCCCGCCACTCCAAGCGGAGTTCCTTCGAACGATACCATCATTGCGCTCACTCCACTGCTCGGATGGACTGCCGGGATCAGCCCGAAGGGTATGACTCCCCATAGCTCATGAGCGACAAAGGCTAACGGTTAGAAGGGAATGGAAACTGTGATGGCTTTGAGCGCGACAGTACCGGCCAGCCCGTCCAAGTGCCTTGCTCCTGCCCGCCCTCCCAGAGCGCATTCAACACCGTGCGGCGCGCTTTCTTCTTGCGTCTTGTATCCGGCTGATGTCGCTCAGGCAATGATCATCAATGTTGACGCAGGACACGCAGTAAACAACAGCGCGGACGCTACGCCGTTCCCGACAGATTCTTCGGCGATGTCGACCGTGACGCGTCTCTTCGCGGCGATCGCGACGTTGCAGAATTTGTTTGGGCCGGGAGCTGGCTGCCCAGTGTCATCAACAACGCTCTCGGTAAATATCCATTGGCTCAAAGGTACTGAACGTCATTGATATCAGAACAGGAGCAGCTAAGCGCAGCCCTGGCGATGTTGTGAGCCCAAAGTCAAAACAGATGTATCTTGATGCCCCAAGTTGTTTGTTCCCAACTTCGCAGCTTATTGTGTTTGTTTCCTATGCCAAGACGTGCGAAATCTTCGAATTTTGGTTGCATACTATTTCTTTATCTCGAAACGAGATGTGCTCACAGGTCTCAGCCATATTGCATCGGCAGTAACACACTAAAGTCGTTTACTCATCACGTCCGCAGCTGAGTTCCTTGTGGAGACGCCTAGGATACAGTGAGGTTACTGGTATAGGCAATAAGCGTAGAGCTGAGAATCTGGGAAGAAAAATATACTAGAGAGATTACAGCCCGTTACTGTTATGTTAATAAATTGAAGACGCGTCGAGGCGGACCTAGTAACGCGCCGCACGTCCTGTGCACGTCATCGAAAAAAGGCTTTCCCTACAGATCCAAGGGAAAATTCAATGGCACGATGGGTCGTGGATCTGATCATCGAGGAGAACTAGTGTTGCGGCCGTGTTTGATGGATGGATGAAGCTGAAGTTCAAACTCATGCCCGGCGTGGCGGATAGCGAACAGCCCTGGCTGATGCGATTTCGGACATAGCCGAGGGCCTTTTGTGTTCGTGCGCGACCGTTGCCGAGTGCCTCCAATCGTCGTCCTCGTCGTTGTCGCCTCTTCCGCCGCCGTCTCCGACGCCCTGTGCGCCGCGTCCATTGTTTGTTGTCTTCTCCTAGACCGGCAGGCTCCGCTGGTCTCGTCTAGACGCAGCAGCCCCGACGCACGTCCGCCGAGGGCTCCTTCATTCTAGCCGGCCCCGCCCCACCGACTCGACGTCGACACGCCCGATCTCCTTCTCAGGAAAAAGGATACCAATTTTCTCTTGTGTTCATAGCTACTCAAAGACCACCATAGTACTTCTTGCTTTGTGAACGCACCATCGTTCTCGTCGACAGCATGTCAGCTCTCCGTCCTCCGTCCAGCCCCAGCCCCGCTCCTCCTAGTCCATCTCCGGGTCCTAACGGCAAGTCCAGTACTCGGGCCTCAATGGGCCCGGCCGCACGTCCGTCCAATGGTGTCCAGGGTTTCAATCTTGCTTCACCCCGCCCCGGCGCACCCGGTGGCCGCCCAACGAGCGAGCTCCTTGGTAGCGCAACCTTTCAGACTCCTGAGTGTGAGTCCTCTATCCCTGTTCAGATGCATTGGATATTAGCTGCAATGGTGCTCCCATCTCATGCGGGCTATCGAGGTCCGTCGAGTTTCCCGGGCGAGGGCATGCCTGCACCATGTTGCCACTATATCGTATCGAGCAATTCGTGTGGCATGTTGCAGATCATTTTACTTGCCAAATGTCGAGTTACCGCCAGCGATCGCACCCTGCCACTGATATTGATGCGCCTTCGTAGCGGAAGCTATTGATCAATGGTTCGAAAACTTGCACCACTACGAGGTCACTCTGGTGAGCGCCGCTGCCTGTGTCTTCGTATGCCAATATGCTGAGCTTACACAGGAAGAAATGGCGGCTGCCTCCCTGGATGTCAATTTCAAGGAGGAGCTGAGCGCCATCGAGCAATGTGCGTTTTCTTGTGACTGCCCGTAGCACTCTTACTAATGATGCTCTAGGGTTCAAGGTCCTTTCTGAGGCCGAGCGCACCGCTGCTCTCTACAGTCTCCTGCAGCACTCCACCCAAGTTCAGATCCGGTTTTTTATTACCGTCCTGCAGCAGATGGCACGCTCGGACCCGATGACGGCGCTTCTCAGCCCGGCTATGGGCGGCTCGATGCAGAGCCAGATGGAAGCCAAGCTCGCGAGCATGAACCTCAAATCACCCGCCCTCATGTCGAACATGCCAAGCTCGCCTTCAGCGCGCTCTTTCAGTCAGGGTGCGGCGGCGAACCGTCAGTCTCTTGTGTTCGAGTCTACGTCGGGCAGCAGCAACTTCCTCTCGCCCGAGTCGGCCGGCGTCTCCGCCTCTTCCGAGGCTGCGCAGACGCTTGCGCAACAGCGTGCGAAGCTCAAGGCCTCCAACGCCGCGCACCGCATCTCCGCTCCCGCGCTCGCTGGATCCGCGGAAGGCAGGGGTGTATGGGGTGGCAGCCTCGGCCAGGTGGCAGAGCGCTCGACCTCGCCCTCCCCATCGCAGGAGATCACGATCGAGAACAAGTCACGCCCGCAGAGCACGGATTTCCAGGGTCTCGCGGCGAGCGCGGCGTTCCGCTCGCCGCGCGCAGCGGAAGGCCCGACGCAGGAAGCGACAATGTCGCCGGCGATGGGAGATAGTTGGGCGAGTATGGTCAACACGCCGTTGATGCCGATGTTCCAGAAGAATACGAACGTCGACGCGGCTGCGAGCAAGCTGAATGAATGGTCCGAGGGTCAGGTACCGCTGCTGGCGGACGCGAAGAAATTCCGGCGCGCGTCAAAACTCAATGGCGATGGCACGACTAGCAATGACGACGCGCAGTCCGACGGACAGCAATCGGTCCAAAGCCAGCGGCGCGGCGGCCCGATGCGCAACGGAGGCATGGCGCACATCGGGCAGGCGAACTGGAGTGGGGCGCGCAGCCCCGCGCTGTCGTCGGGCCGCTTTGGACCTGAAGACGGGCTCGCGGGCCTCGGTATGGGCGGCTTCAACCTCGGCATGGGCTCACCAGGCATCGGGATGGGGCTGCCGAGCGCGAGCATGGGTCTCGCGGGCATGGGCCAGTTGAGCCCGTTCAACATGAACATGGGGATGCTCAACATGGCGAACCTGTCCGCTATGGGCATCTCGCCCGAAGCGCAGCTGCTCGCGGCGCAGATGGCCGCGTCTGGCTTCGCGCAGCCCGGTCTGAGCCCGTTCATGGGCATGCAACAGCAGCAGCAGGCGGCAGCGATGCAGCGTGCTCAGCAGCGCGGGCCGGGTGGGCGTTCGCCAGGCGGGAAGAGCTCGGCAAGCGGGCGCGACAAAAAGGATGAGGAGGACGTGGACCCAGCACTGCTGAACGACGTGCCGGCGTGGCTGCGCTCGCTCCGGCTGCACAAGTACACGCCCAACTTCGAGGGCTGCAAGTGGCAAGACATGGTCGTCATGGACGAGGCGGCGCTCGAGAAGCAGGGCGTCGCGGCCCTGGGGGCGCGCAGGAAGATGCTCAAGACGTTCGAGATCGTCCGGAAGAAGATGGGGATCGAGGATCCGGTGGGCGGTGCGAGCGCGCCGTCGTCAGCCGCTTAAGAGATACGCGGGCGCGCAAGGAGCGCGTCTCGATGACCGTGCGTGGCCCTCGCGCACGCCGCAACCATTCTGTTTTTCTTTCTTTCTTCTTCTCTTTGTCTTCCCGTCCAAGCACGACCGCCTATATCACCCCATCTGCGATCGTGTGGTTTTCTCCGAATCTGAATATCTCTGGTACGATATGTATTGCGCGCAGGTAGGCCGACGGACAGGTCTCCCCCAGTGCATCAACACTACCTGCGCACGAGCCAAGGACTCCTATCATCTATGCGACTTCTTTCTTTTTTCTTCCACCCGATCCCCCTTCCATATTCTCCCTGTCTCTTTTGTGTACCCCTGTGCAAAAACGGAACGTTGGGCATGTCTTCACGGATAATGCGTACGACTAATGACGAAGAGTGTATCATCCGAATGATCTCAAGGTGGTGTGGAAGGTGGTTTGGCCAGACCGGGGCTGGAGCTGGTCTGCGGAGGGAATTCGTGAGATGCTATTTGTAGCCAGTCGTCGCGGGCGCTGTTTACTACATGGAAGGTGGGCGTCAAATATATGCACGCGAGCAACCCGCCCGGGCGTGATGGGGTCGGCTAGGACCGGGCCGCCGGGTGATGACGGGAAGCTTAGTCAGCGATCTCCGACGCAGGCAGGTGATGAGCTCACCAGCGTCGTTGCCCCTCCTCGCCTTGCCGGTTGCCCACCGACGACACCCGCGACAGAACTCGTCTCTGCTTCTCTGACTATCGACTCTACTTTCTCCCCTATAACTAACTGCCGACGGCTGTCGTCGGAAAAACTACCGGCCATGTCCCAGTCTTACTTCCCGCCAATCCGTACGCAGGCGTCCCCGGAACCCAGCTCTAAATTTGAACAGCAAGAGAACCACCTCCAAGACGTTCAGCACGCGTACATCGTGTCCAAGGATAGGCTAGTGCTCTCTCTATCGTCGATGAGAACTATGTGCTCATTGTGACTGTCAGGCTCGTGAACGCGCTCGACGCCTCCAAGTCACTCTTATTCGAGCTTCGCGCGTTCAACAAGGACACATGGGCCGTCCGCTACCCCCAGTTCCGCGAGAAGTCTGATGATGTCCCCGTCTCCGCTTCTATCCCCGCTCTCCGCCGCAAGCCCCTCCGTCGTTCCCTCACCTTCGCCGACGAGCCCGCAGTCGAGACCGAGGTTGTCATCACCCCCTCTGGCAGCCGCGCTGGCGCGACGACTGTCTGCAGCCTTTCCGACGTATGCGAAGAGCACGACGAACTAGAGCAGGCCGAGGTGTTGGATGGCGAGCGCCTCATCCCTGCTTCAGATGCTGCGGACTTCCAGCTCCTCCGCCTCGACCTCAAGCTCGGCAGCCACGGCTCATCGACATCGCCCATGGCCCTCGTCTCCCAGCTCGAGCGCTCGTCCATCGCGAACCTCATTGACGAGAAACTCGGTGCAGCCGAGCAGCACGTCGATAAGCTCCGCGTTCGTGTCCAGGACACGTCCTCCAAGGTCCTCGTCACTGGCGATCTCAACGCGGGCAAATCCACATTCGTCAACGCCCTCCTCCAGCGCGATGTGATGCCTGTCGACCAGCAGCCATGCACGACCGCCTTCTGCGAGGTCCATGACTGCGCGGACAACGCTGGTGTCGAGGAGGTCCACATCGTCAAGGATACCGCGCGCTACAACGTCCGCGACGAGGGCACGTTCACCCGCCTCGCACTCTCCGAGCTCGAGGAGTTTGTCGTGGAGAACGAATCGACTGACCTTGTCCTCAAGCTCTACCTCCAGGACGCCCGCGAGCCGAGCCTGTCGTTAATCAATAACGGCGTTGCCGACATCTCGCTCATCGATGCGCCCGGCCTCAACCGCGACAACACCAAGACAACGGCACTGTTTGCGCGCCAGGAGGAAATTGACGTCGTCGTGTTCGTTGTCTCGGCCGAGAACCACTTCACACTCTCCGCGAAGGAATTCCTTACCACTGCCAGCAATGAGAAGGCGTACATTTTCATCGTCGTCAATAAGTTCGACCACATCAAGAACAAAGACAAGTGCCGGCGCATCATCCTTGAGCAGATTAGGGAGTTTAGCCCACGCACGTACGAAGAAGCCGACGACCTGGTCCACTTCGTCGACTCTGTCTCTGGCATCGACTCGGTCGCGTTCGAAGCGCTCGAGGCTTCACTCCGCTCCTTTGTCCTCGTCAAGCGTGCAAAGTCGAAGCTCAATCCCGCCTCGACGTACCTCTCCCATCTCCTCTCTGACGTCGACCTCCTCGTCGGTGCGAACCGCCTTGTCGCCCAGGCCGAGCTTGAACGTGCGCGCGACGACGTCTCCCGCGTACGCCCCGTGCTCGAGAAGATGAAGAACTGCCGAGATCTTCTGGAGGACAGCCTCGAGCAGGTCGAGGAGGATAGTGCACGCACAGCCGCATCGCGCACCGTCCAGATCCTCACGGATGCCCTCGAGCGCATTGGCAAGGGTATCCCCGGTGCCAACAGCGTCTCCCTCCCGCCGTACCCAGGCCTTCTCAACATCTGGGATTACGTTTGCGACGTTCGCAAGGCGCTAGTATCGAGCGTGGATGCAGCGGTGCGCGCGGCAGAGGACGAGGCACGCCTAACAACTACGCATGGTGTCCAGCGTGTCAGCGAGCTCGCCGAGGAGCACCTCCCTGAAGGCGTTGAACGTAATCGCCGTGTGTTTATGCCTGAGGCGATGTTCTCTTCCCGCCGCGCGCGCTTAGGCAAAGGCAAGGTAGCGCGCCGTGGCTCGGCGGTCGTTGCGGGCGGCACGCTCGGTCTGGGTCTCGGCCTCGCCGCGCGCCCGGACTTCCTCGAGGCCTCGTTCGGGGATATCTTCGACACGCAGCACTTCTTCTACATCTATTTCCCTGCTGCGGGCAAGAGCGCAGCCGGGCTGGACGACGACGAGAGCACGAGCCCGACAATACTCGGTGTATTCGGCGTAGGGCTCGGTGCGCTCACGATGATTGGCGGCCAAGCGGTTGGTGCGCGCGCGCTCATCGAAGGCGCTGTGCGCGTCAGCGATTTGCTTGGTAACGAGAGCTCGCGCAAATGGATCGGGCCGGTCGTTGGCGCCGTTGCGCTCGGCGCTGCGGCGTGGTTCGTGCTCGAGCTTCCATCGACAGTCCCGCGCACGATCGGGCGGCGCATCCGGCGGCAGCTCGTCGCGTCCGGCAAAGCCGTAGGCACGGACAGCTTCGCGGCTGGCCACGCAGACCGCATCGGGCACGAGACGCGCAAGGTGGTCCGGCTTGTGAGCTGGGACCTGCGCGAGCGTTTCCGGACCGCGATGGAGGAGCGCGGGCGCGAGGTGCGGAATGGTGAGGAGGCTGCACGCCGTGCGGGCGAGGCTGTCGAGCGCTTCACCGCGTTCGAGCGGCGTACGGAGAGCGTGCGTACGGAGGCGGGCATCGTGAAGGTTGCGTAGGTGTCGTGCGCTGAGCCGACGCCTCGCCGTAGTAGAACACATCCCTCTGCCGTCTTGGTCATCGCCACCCGGCCCTACCCTGTTTTTGTCCTATGCTTCTCTTTTTTATCCGCTATGTACCGTTCATGACTTCGTTTTCGCCACTTCTACTGCTATTGCTATTACTACACACGACCGGCGTGGCGGGCGCCGGCGGATCCGTTTCTAATTCGCCTTCCACTGCATAAGCTCTGTGCTGAGTGTATGCGCTACACACAGTATATACACATGGCTCGACGAACCCACGCTCGTTGCATCGTTCCCCGTTGCCACCCCGTCCTCTTCATTTTCTTTCTAGCGCGTACGCACAGTACGCGTGTAGGGCTGGTGCTACGGATAGAATACTTGGATTTTCCTTTTGATGTACGTGCGTACGATACGTGATAACGACGGGATATTGTTTGTCGTGTGGTGTGGATCTGCTGACCTACAGAAGTACAGTCTTCTCTTCCGTACCACAGTGCCGGACAACCAAACTCGACGATTTCTATAGCGCCTAAACGAGTTTAAATTTCAACAAGCTGACTTGAGAATCGTTCAGAAGGGCAACAGGTGATTTTACAGATACTTACCTTAAATTTTCCACCCAAAATTGGTGCTGGCCAGAGTTTTTGTCTTGTTCAGTGGTGCTCATTGGTCTGCAGGTCATCACTGAGCACCCGAAGCGAGACCCCCATATCGTTTTTACTACGAATACGGCTCGTATGGGCGTGGCTCGCGTGGAAGATGAGCGAGACGAAAAGCTACAAGCACAGACTCTCATCATGCCATCACTCGGAGCGGTCTGAAGCCTCCGAGATGAAACTCCAGCTATTATTTCCTGTGGCTAAGAGGGAAGAACCCTTGAAAGCTGGGAATCATATTCAACTCTTTAAACAGGGTCGTTTGCCCATTTTTACATGAATTTAAGCGCCTAAAGGGAGTGGTCATAGTTTTGAGGCAAGTTCCGTAAAGATATATGATATATTTCTGGCCGATATGATGATTTCTTCAAAAAATTTTGGGCAGTACCCCTTCGTCAAAAGGAAACAATTCATATATTGTGCCTGGACATTCTAGACACTCACTCACAGTTGTCGAGTTTGGTTGTCCAACACTGTAGATTAGGATGCTGTGCGGCGCGGAGGGCAGGTAGGTCCTTGGAGTATTCTTCTTCTGGCTTCTCAATGTGTGCACGCACATACGCGGCAGGGACAAAGACTTCCTTCTTCTCATCCTCGGTGATCACAGTGGCTATGGCATCGTGCGCAGATGCAGACTGTGACACAGGCAGTGTGAAGACGGGGAGCGCGGGGCGCGGACGTTTCAACGCCCTCGACTGAGGCCTTTCGCCGGCGTCATCGTCTCGGTCCGCGAGCTTGCGCTTGCTGCTACTAGCGTGTGCATTGGGGCAGGTTGCCGGATGGGAGGACGTGCATGCGATAGAGGATGCGCCAGAGGTGGCTACACTACGAGAGGGCCGAGTAGGGCCGAGGGCAGAATGCGCACTCTTCGATACTAGCTCCTCGCTGTCTTCGACGTCGCGCTTGCGCTTGTCTATGACGGCTGGGTTGGTGTAGCGAGTCAGCCATTCTTGCGCCGGGAGTGTCTGAAGGGAGTAATTGGCCTCCGGGGTGGTTGACCTGGCCACGGTCCTGTAACAAACTCAGGCTGGCAGTGAGCCCGGTAGCTAGGCGTAATCCAAAGCAGACGGTCCCGCCCATCCTGGTGTACGATTTGAGTCTGGGTCCGTTTTTACAGTAATGTGCTTACTCTGCTACCCGCCTAGCGAGTTCACTGTGCCTCCTGTTGGAGTCACGCACTGTCGCGGCGACATGAGAATCCTCGGACCTTGTGATGGGATGCCACAACATACCCGCATAGCAGCTGTTGGACATGCGGCCGGATCGTTATACAGGATGCTGGTGTGCGGTGCCGCGCGCGCAGGTTTCGGGAGTCCAGTTAAGGAAGAGGCTATCCGTTTCCCGTCAGCCTGAGCGATTGCTGCAGCTCTTCGGTACGTATGCCGCTCACCATCTGAGCCGAGCCCATGTGTTGCGGATTTCAGGGAAGTAGTTAAGTACGGCGGGGAGGGTAGAGCGGTCTTGTTGTAACGGCCTGTACTGTCTACTAGTATAGCACCGAGCACCGAGCACCGAGCAGCTTGAGCGTACGAATGGCCGTAGCCGTGCGCCTGGCATTGCCTGAGTACGTCACCAGCACCTCTCCAAGAAACTAGGCTCGTCTTCACGCGTTGACAGGTCCACCAAGCAGGCCAGGCAGCTCAGCCGAGCAGCGAGACGGGACCCTAAGAACAAAAGCATCTTGATCGTGCGCATGCTGCGTCTCCCAGGTGCCGAACAGGCACCAACGGCCTCTCAGCCTTCACATCAGGTTTCCCGCAAGTAAGCTACATGTTGTTAGCACAACATTGAGTAGAGACAAAGCTGAGAGCAAGCTCAACTGCTGACACGGTGGTGGTTGTGTCATGGAAGGCGCGCGTGCGGCGGCGGGCTGATAGTACTGCTGATTACTGGGCGCGGCGGTACAACAGTTGTAGCACATCATCATCTACTAGTACTCCTTCCCAATGATCTTCGTCTGTGTTACTGTAAAGAGGCGATATGCGCGCCGATAACAAAAATCTTGATGACAGTCCAGCAGTCACCAGTGGTCGCAAGATAAGTCGACCGGCAACGAATTTCAAGTTAACGTTTCGGCTGTCGCGCGCGTCCGAGTCTCTTATCACCTGTGACCAGCACTCACTCAAGCCCCTGTCTTACTGCTGTCACCATCCGACTGGAATCTTGGCCACGAAGTTGTACGTTATTGAATCGTGCATAGAATAGGCGTATCCACTCCTATCGCTTATTTGCTTGGTCTGCCATTTGTAACGCGTGGTCGCGAACTTGAACATGACCCAGTAATGCCAGGTTATCCAGGACCTGCTTCCTCGTCTTACAACCTGGTTTCTTCCCTCCTCTTTGCAATGGAGCGCACGGAAAGTACGTTCAACGAGATACCCGTCATGTATGTCCATCTTGCGATACGGGCACTCTGGCGCGCTTCACAAGCAACAGCGACTTGAAGGGCGCAACCGCAACTGACTTCGCATCGCGAAGAGCTCTTGCAGATCTTATTCGCGATGCTTGCGTCAATGTTGGGTTCTTCTACTGTGCGCTGTGTCTTCACGTCTAGTGAGCATTTTTTCTGACGTGGCGTGCGTAGTGAAGAATCACGGCGTAGACGACTCCATAGTCAACGACACCGTGGAAGCCGCAAAGCGCTTCTTCGCACTTCCGCTTGAGGAGAAGACAAAGGTTGCCTGACTCGCGATTCCGTCTGCTTTTTCATGCGTGCTGATGTGCGATGATAGCTCGACATTCACGACTCTCCCAACTTTAAAGGGTACACCAAGCTGCTCGGAGAGAACACGGACCCGGAGAATCGCGGCGATTTGCATGAAGGCTTTGACCTCGGCTGGGAGGTCGACTCGAAACCTGGCATGCAACGTGCAGGAGATGGTTCTATGGCCGGAGCGAACGTGTGGCCTCCAGAAACGACCGTCCCCGGATTTCGCATGGCTGCGTTGACGTACTAGTCAGTCTGCGTAGTTAGTAGTCGTGGTCCGTGCACTGACGAGCAAAGCCAGTCATGCTGCGGTAAAACTTGGGAAGTACTTATTCCCCCTGTTCGCTCTAGCGCTGGACCTTCCGGAGAGCTTTTTTGATGATAAGGTAATGCGTCTGATACGCCGCCTTCGGCCCTCAGCTAGGATTAAACGTGACGTAGACAACGAGTCCTGCAGCCATCATGCGCCTGTTGTATTATCCGCCGCAAGCTGGCGTTATCGATGAACGGACTATTGGTATCGGGGCGCATACAGAGTACGTGCATAGATAATCGACGCAGAGTTAGGCCACATTCAAGTTGACCTATGATACGCTTTAGTTATGAGGCAGCTCGAATTCTATCTTTTGTCTTTCCGGAGTTTCTCATCTTTTACCTTCGCAGTGTTTTACTATACTCTGGCAGCAAGACGACGTGGAGGCGTTGCAGATACTGAATGCACACGGGAAATGGATAGATGCCGTCCCTATTCGCGGGTCTCTAGTTGTGAAGTGAGTTGTTTTTGATCTGCCCGTGCACATCCCCACTGTTTCAATTAGCATCGGCGACCAGCTCGGACGATGGACGAGTGAGCATCCTTATATTTCTATAAAACTATCGTGATTACGTACGCTGCAGACGATATTTTTAAATCCACAAGACATCGTGCCATCAATCGTTCTGGCGTCGAGCGATATTCAATTCCGCTCTTCTTTGGCACCGATTACAATGTGCTCCTCGAGGTTCTATTCTCGAGCTCACACTGCAAAATTTGACACTGATCTTCTAAAGGCACTTCCGAGCTGCGTGTCGGATGACATGCCAGCCAAGTACGACCCGATACTCGCGGGTGACTACGTGAAATCGAGGCTGGAGGAAACCTACGCACAGTCAAAAGCTGACTGAACTCTTTGAGGAATTAGACCGCTGGGAAAAAGAGATCAAGACAGATAGACATGCATGGACGGGCTTAGCCAGCGTATAGCGTCAGAAATGGAAAGAAGGCAACCGATATGGAGCTCCACTCCCCCTGGACAGTAAATATTATACAAACAATCAACATGCATGACAGTGAAGCAGAAGCAGCGCAGATAGATGTACAAGTGTGTATTGCTCCATCTACTCGATGATGACCATTGCAGCATGTAGGGATGGTCCTCTGCACTGTATTATGATTGTACGAGCCTTTGGATCGCAAACGGTGCAGTTCGATCAGTGCAAAAGCCAATGTTGCGATACATACTTGTTCTTGTCTTGCCGTCGAAGCCGTGTGCTCACGACGCGGTCGTCTACTCGGGGGAGCACTGGGAGTCTGCTTCGTAGAGCGACGAGTAGAGCGAAGTCATTCACCGCCGTCTAAGAACCTCTGCACTTCGAGTGTGTGCCAGCCGGATGCAGAGCATATCTATACGAGTCTAAAACATCACAAGGATGCCTCTGCTAATGAGTGTGTATGTCGTTCCCCCCATTGTTCTATACCGGGAGCTACCCTATCAAAACGATATCAACGAAATGAATAACCCACGATCGTATCGGCGTGTCCCCCGTGTTCAAGTTCGTACCATGGTTGTCCAGGTCAGAGGTGGACACAAGGGGTACAAGTGCGACCAACCCATGCACCAGGTGGAAGTACAGGACGGAAGATCCGAGAAAATAAATGGGGACGAGAGAGTGAGAGAAGCAGGCGGCAGGAGATGTGGACGGGGGGGGGCAAGGATACTGTAGCGTCTCGGGAGTAAAAAAGGATTCGGGCCGAAGTCCCGGCTGCCACTCTCTCTCGAGTATCCACCGCAACTTGTTCGGCCAGTCGTACTTTCACCTCTCCACTTTAGGCTGGATGGCTGAAGCTGTGTGTCCGCGTTGCAGTATCGCTGCTGCTAGCACCGAGAAGAGGGCAGCAGTCCCAGACCAGACTGCCGCCGCCCCTAATGGCAGCCCGACACGTCCGGACGATGATGATGCCATAGCGAAAATGTGGTCTTTCTATTTGACTCAGGCCGAAAAACACGATAGAGAGAGAGTTGACGGGTGGAAGGGCAACATGGATGGGTTACTTATCTTCGTGCGTCTCTTGAAGTGGCATTGCATGCCGGCGGCGTTAATGGAACTGTGCAGACCGGTCTCTTCTCAGCCACAGTTGCTGTGTTCCTCATCCAGAGCTACCAGCTCCTCCAGCCTGACAATGGCGCTGCAACAGTGCTGCTCTTGTCTCAGATATTGGGTCAGCTCAACGAGACCCAGTCGTCGTCGGCCTTCACAAATCAGCCCGTTTTCCCCCGGTCGAGCATCTTAGTCAATTCGTTATGGCTACTCAGCTTGGGCCTCAGCGTAACATGTGCCCTCGTCGCTGTCATGATTCAACAGTGGGGTAGAAGATATCTGCAGGCTGTCACCCGTTCCCAGCAAGAGCCTGGAATGCAAGCGCGCATACAGCTCGCGTTATCTGTGGGTATGGAGAAATACGGTCTGGAGACGTTCATTGCGACGGTTCCGCTGGTATTGCATGCTTCCGTCTTCTCATTCTTCATCGGACTCGTGGAGTTTTACGGACCTGTCAGCCCGACCGCGTCCCTCATCATGCTCATATTCCTGTGCATATACTCGGCGGTTTTTTTTGCGCTGACTATTGCCCCTGCCATCTTCATTTACTGCCCCTTCGACACACCATTATCCCCAGTTGCGTGGTACATCATAGCGCACGCCTTTTCCGCCTGGCGCTGGATCCGCCAGATACTTTCAGCTTGCATGATCTTTTGGCATGAATCCGGACGAGATCTAGATAGGCGAATGGGGAGCGTGCCTTCGGTATATTCAGGATCAATGCATTCATTGGATAGGTGGAAGTCTGCAGTCAAGGACGCACGACACCGTGACGAAGATGCAAACCCACGAGATACATTCCCTTCCCGCAACCAGACAATGCGGTACATGGCATACAGAGGCCTCGGTGAGCTCGAGCTCGGCGCACTCGACCGCGTCTTGACCGAGCACTCTCGTTCTTTCACCGCTCCCGACATGCATCTGTTCATCCATGGTTTCGCGTCAGCCGTCATGCGCTACGGCTTTAACGTCTCCGATCCGGACTACCTCCTGAATCTTCCCAAGTTATGGGGTTCTATACATCGCTTGCTGGATTTCTATGACATCTCTAGTGTTCACTCACAAGCGGCAAGTGTCGCTTTCGTGCGCGCAATATCGGCTGTGACCGTCAAGCTCGCCGAGTGTGGCGCATATATGTCGTTCTCTGTGTCCTTCGGGAATGTGGAAGCCAAGACAGCCACGATGCTTGATTGGATCGAAGGGGGGGGAGATGCCCTCCTGGCGTTTATGGGACGGGTGTTCCGGTCATCTGTTGCTGGCGTCGCCATATTGGAAATGCAATCCGAGGGTCCCGAAGAGGAGTTAGATGGCCTAAGCACTCTTTGTTCGTTCATCAAGCCTCCACGCCGTTTTGAAGAATCTTTGCGGGGAATAGATGACATGCTCCGTGACGGTGCCCTCCTCACTATGATCGGATTCATCGAGGATTATTCGTCTAAACTAGAAATGCTGGCTCAAAACCACGGAAGGGCGCCAATCCATCTCCTGTACACTGCCGCTTTAGCGGTTCTCAAACCCGCCTCCGTTGCCTCACCGTCACCCCCTGTCGTCGCTGCATTCTGTTCCGCCGTTGGTCTCTTCCAAACTGTGGCAGAAAGGATCCTTAACTCAGCAGCCGACGTGCGCCCCCAATTATCTTTGATTCTGCGATTCATCGAGGACGTTCGTCAACAACTCGTCATAATGCATCTAGAGGCTCGGGAACGTGAGAACTGTTTACAAGGCAGAGCTGCTCTCGAAGTCGTGGAGTTAGGAGGGCCGAACCTTGAACAATTGCCGCGGGATGCCCTGGGCTGACTGACAGTGGGTAAGTATCTGTCCTGGCCGCCCGACGTTCCATTCGTCGTCATGCCGATCCTGACATGTATTGATGCTTCTTTGCCAAGATGCACTTCGTTTTCTCTGACTTCGTCTACAAACGAAGGAGCGTTCCTCACTGTCCCTCTCGGGCCATAAAACAGACTTAGGCTATGCTCTGTAACCAATGCATTACCTGAAACTCTATGGATCTACGTATGTAGTCATGCATGTTCTGTAGTCCGTACTCTTAGTGGCAACATTCGTGAGTTCAGCAGAACGAGCTCGCCAGACTGGAACACCGTGCGAAACCGCGCCATAACGTGCCTCGTGTTCTTCTACCCAGTACGTTGCATAGCAACGACGTACAACGTACCTTCATGGCACGCCAAAAGCAGAACATCGTACGCGCCTCGGTCTCTCACTAAGATTGGTGATGGGTGGCCCTAATGCGAGGCTGCTGAAGATGCGCTTTTGCGGAGCATGAACACATCGAGCGTGTGCGGTTTATTTTTGTCACGATGGAGACAAGGGCTGGCTGATATCACAGCTCTACCACACGGTGGTGTCCACTTCTGTATAAAAGAATGCCGCGTGCAAGCGAGGATGACCACGTCCCTGCTTTATTTTCCCCCCACTGTGGTGTTGTCTCTGACCGACCGTGTCGGCCCCATCCTCTCCTTTCGCTGAGCGTGTCCGTTCCTTATTACTGAGCTAGCTCTCTGTCTGCCTCCGATCCAATTGACTTTTTCGACGTCATAGTCTTCCAACGCACAACTCGACATGAAGTTCTTCAGCGTAATGCTCCCTCTTGCTCTCGTTGCCACCGTCTCTTCTGTGCCCATGGCCGTCCGCAAGCGCGACGTTAACCCCAACCTTGTTCCTCAGTTCGGCTTCCAGTCCGGAGTGAATCCAACGGGTTAGTGGATCTTCTTGGCGCTAGCAACAAGCAACGTTAACGTTACGTCATTTTCTTCGTAAAGGCACGGGCGACTGCGACGGCGCAGTGAACGATGCGAGCGGTCAGCCTATCAAGATTCCGTGCTCATGTCCACCCGACCGCACGTCCTTCATCCAGGTGTGTGTTGTTTGCTCAAGGTTTCACGAACCTTAACCTGATCTGTGGACAGGAACTTAACGCGAACGTCGCGGTGGGTCATGTTCTCAACAATCCGACTGTACAGGTGGGCCGATGTCGTTCTCTCTTATTCCCTTCCTGTGGACTGACCTTGAGCTTGACGGCTTTCAGCTCTCGTTCCCTGAGGACAACTCGACTGCCTCACAGCTTGCACGTCTTAATGCGGCGGCTGTGACGCTTCAGAACCTGAACGGCCCTGGTAAAGGCTGTCCTATCGTATCGACGACATTCTCTGCCCAGCAGAAGGCTATTGAGGCCAAGGCATCCGGCTCTTCTGCCGCCACTCCCGCCGTTTCCTCTGCTCTCATCCCTCCCCCTCCCCCTTCTCCTGTCCCCTCTACTGCCGTCACTCCCTCCGCGATTACCGCCCCCATCGCAGCTTGTTCTCCGGCAGCCGCCGCCGCAACGACTGTGGCAACGACCACAAGCTCTGCCAGTCCTGCCCAGATCAGTCAACTTGCCCCCAATCTCGGCTTCTCCGCTGGTCTGAACCCGACAGGTACGGGCGATTGCGATGGTGCTGTGAATGGCGCAGATGGTAAGCCTATCAAGATCCCGTGCGCCTGCCCGCCCACCCAGGATGTCTTCATCCAGGCACGTTCTTACCGTCGACGTGACCAAGCCCGTTTTCTGACAGATTCTCAGCATCTCGTCAGCGACGTTCAAGCTGGGCACGCTGTCAACAATCCGACTGTGCATGTTTCCTTCCCGACGGACGGTTCTGTTGCGAGCCAGCTTGCACGTATCAATACCGCGCTCGTTACCATCCAGAACCTCAATGGTCCGGGCAAGGGCTGCCCCGCGGTCTCGACGACTCTCCAAGCACAGCAGAAGGCCCTTCAGGCTCAGCAATAAGCAAGCACTAAATTTGAACGCGTGGGACGTATTGTCGTCACCGCCGTTGCGGTTTGGAGCTTGGGCATCTTGAAGGGGCTTTGTTATGTGCTGGGAAAGCTTAATGTCTGTCGGATAAATTTATATTCTACTCGCGATCTTTTGTGCACATGTACTCACGTACATAGTGCTGCGGAATAGGACTGACATTGAGCTGCTCCCGGCACTGAAGCTGAAGGACGGTGGGTTAGTATCGGCCCGGTCGTCCGAATGCGGAGTCTGCTTCTTCAAGCGATTTAATTTCCTCATGCCACCTTGGTACGCCATCACAGGCCCGGGAGAGACACGTCTTTCCTGTTTGGCACATCTCTTTTTTTTTCCCTTTGCTCCCGCACAGCATGCTTCATTAACGCTGAGTTCTCGCGGATGAGATAAAGGGCCGGCCAGCTACAGAGCGGGTAATAGAATCTCCTAGAACCCTGGACCCGACGCATCGAAGGACTACTACGTTCTTTCCTCCGAGCGGAACGGACTGAAAACCATGTTTGTCGGCGGGCCTTATTTCTATTCTCCCTGTCCTCCTCTCGCTGTCACTGGTTCCGCTGGATTTCTCAAAATACAAATCTTCCGGACCTGAAGCTGAAGCCTGAACGTCCTGAACCATAACTCGAGCCGTCAACGCGTCAACGCGTCAACCTACCCCTTCATGTTGTCCGCAAAACCCGCGGCGGTCTCGGCGCTCGTTATATTCCCCGCGCTTACCGCGGCAACGTCTTATAGCCTTGTGAAGGAATATTCGGGTTCGACTTTCTTCAACGACTGGTGCGTAATCGGCCATCTAGACTGGGAGATGTCACTGATTTGCGGCTATCAGGTCGTTCTATGGAAATTGTGCACTTTTCCTGTTAGTATTGGCACTAACGGCATCTAACAACTCTTTGCAGATGATAACCTGACAAATGGAGATGCCATGTATGATGTTTTCTTCTCTCTCGTCGGTTAGTGCTCGATCCAGTATTCAAGTTTCGTGACGCGCGACGTAGCGGCTTCGTCAAACCTCGCATACGTTAACAGCGCGGGCAATGCGATCATCAAGGTCGACAACACAACCACCGTTGACTAGTCAGTCCATGTCTCGTACCTTCTCGCATATTGCCTAACCCTTCCCATAAAGCAACTACAAGCGTAATACGGTTAGGGTAGCAAGCACAGATGAGTATGCTGTTGGAAGTGTGTGGGTCGCCGACATGCTCCACGTTCCTTATGGGGTTCGCTTTCCGCTGTTCCTCAAATACCGATGCCGATGGCCTCAACAGTGCTCCGTATGGCCTGCATGGTGGTCGCAAGCATCCGCGTGGCCTTCGGGTGGCGAGATCGATACCTTCGAAGGTGTGAATATGTATGTTGGTTATCCCTCGTTCCCTGAACCTTCCTAAGCAGCTGCCACTCAGGGTGACAATGAACCAAGTCGCGTTGCACACGTCCCATGTGAACCGCATTGGCTCGCGAGACTGGTGCAAAAAGCTCATGCTTATACGTGGTAGGGCTGCACGATCACCGGCGCCGTGCAGACAAGCACGCTGGTCAACTCGACGGATTGCTCGTACGACGACAACGCCAATGAAGGGTGCGTTGTGACCGTTACCAGCACCAACTCCTACGGCGCGGGATTCGCTGCAGCAGGAGGTGGCGTCTATGTGACAGAATTCTCGGAGGTTGGAATTAAGTCAGTTCGTTCAACCTGCACTTCAAAGGTTTATGCTGATTCCTCATCCGGCAGCGTCTGGTTCTTTACAGTAAGTACCTTTCTCCGAAATCGAAGGTCTTATCGCGACTAGCTCATGTCTCTTATCCGTAGCGAAGCGAGGTTCCGCCCGCCTTGAGCACCAACTTGTCCGTTGATACGAGTGCACTTGGCACACCAACTGTTAACTATCCCCCAACGGACTGTGACATCAACACCTACTTCGCTGCACAGCACCTTATCTTCGATATTACGCTTTGCGGGGGCACGTTATACATTTCTTCTCTCCTCGCTCGAGATTGACAGCACTCTTGTCTCATCTAGATTTTGCCGGCTCAAGTTCTGTTTACGCCGAGACATGCGGCACCGGAACTTGCTACACCGATAACGTGATAGGAAACGGGTCCAACTATGCTAGCGCGTATTTCGAAATTCAATACGTAAAGGTTTTCAGCAACTCCTCAACCAGCACTTCTAGCGGCAGCGGGAACAGCAACCGCGGCGACCGCGGCGCTGCGGTAGGCGCAGGCCTCGGCGCGCTCCTCGGCCTTGGTATCGCCGCCCTGGCGCTGGCGCTGTCTGTCTAGAAGAGCGGTAGATCGCGAGGAGGCCCTCGCATCACCACAATGCGTCGTCCTCGTTCTGAGTACTGTACTACAACGCCCGCCACTGGATTATGGACTTCCGACCTTCGTATTCACCAGCACTCCAACTTCATGAGCGAGCGTTCCCGGGCCCTACAATACCATGGACCGTACAGTCCATCGCGCCGTTATTCATTTTATCTTGCTTCCGAACTCCCCGAGTTGTGGCGAGAGAGTTTGATCTACATTCTCTGCATAGCTTATGATGAAGCATGTCATTGTGTTGACGCGACAGATTGTAGAGCTGTATTCCTGCTGGCTTGGCTGTCCGAGAACTGGGAGTTTGCTCAATGAGTCTTAGCTGGGGATGCAACGTATGTTCCTGGTGTGGCAGAAGCCGCGGAAGCGAGGTCTGTGATCTCTCCGGAGAACAGAAAGGAAGTCGCCGGTAACTCCTTTCGTATATACTATGACCATTTGATCTTTTGAGATCACCGGTCGCACAGGTGCAAAGGCTTCTTCGGCCCGAGCACTCGCTCACATGTATCTTTGGACAAGGCAAAGCGGGAAAAGCGACGAAGAGGAGAGACATGGAGGATGGCAGACGTCGTTAGTGTATCTGATACGAGCCGGCTGGTGTAAATTGACGTAGTTGATGGGCCACCGAATCGAGGCACGCGACGAACGCTACCCATTGACAAACGCTTCACTATTCCCCGCCAGGCGCCGCAGCTGCAGTGCTGCCGACGGTGGCGGGCTGGGCTCCTCATTGGGCTAGACGACATCTTCCGGCGATGCCGATGCGTTTAAAACGCTTCCTGTTCAGACGTACTCATCCCCAGACCTTTTCTTTCCCGCATTCTTATCTCCGAGCCAATCTTCCCCGTGACGGGCCTCGTCTTCTCGTGCAAAGCCATGCAGCCGGAGTCTAGCTTGGCGCCTGCGAATCTCTTTAACGTCGATGGGCTGGTTGCGGTTATCACCGGGGGAGGCACTGGTGCGCCTCATAATTTACTTGCGTCGTGCGGTGTCCGCGGAGAGCGGGGAGTTGACGCTGTTTGTTCGCCCAGGCATCGGTTTGATGATGGCGGCAGCACTGGAGAACAATGGCGCGACCGTGTATATCGTTGGCCGACGCAAGGACGTGCTAGATCGCGCCGTGCATGAAAGAAGCGTGCGTTTCTTCCCATTACGAACCGGGCAAACTTATCAACGCTCCGCTTCGGTAGCGCCACGGGAAGATGCGCGCAGTCAAGTGCGACGTCACTTGCCGCGAACAGCTGCTTGAGCTTGCGCAGACCGTGCGCACCGAGCAGGGCCGTGTTGACCTACTGGTGAACAACGCCGGTGCCGCTTACGGCGTTAGGCAACGGTCTACGGAGGGCAGTGACGTGCGAGCCTTGCAGGCAGCGCTCTGGGACTCTGCAGGACCTGAGGATTTTGCGCGATGTTTCGACATCAATGTCACAGCGACGTATTACACCACTATCGCTTTCCTCGACCTCCTCGCAGCTGCCAACGATAGACGTCCGTTACATTCGCCAACCAGCCAGGTGATCACCGTGTCAAGCGTCGCCGCCCTCCGCCGAGACGAGCGCCAATATTCGATCCCCTACGCGCTGAGCAAGAGCGCCGTAGTGCACCTCGCGAAGATGTTCGTCAACATATTCAAAGACCTCAAAATTAGGAGTAATGTCATTTGCCCCGGTATCTATCCATCTGGTACGTCTGCTGGGCAAGCGTCGGTCGATCTCGGCTCATGCCTGGCCGTAGAGATGACGACTTTTTTGAAGGAAGAGGCGATCCGCGAGGGCGTTCCCCTTCAGCGCGCTGGCACGCAGGAGGATATGGCGGGCCTCATTCTATTCCTCGCCAGTCCTGCTGGCGCGTATGTCGATGGCACAGTACATATCACAGATGGAGGCAGGCTATCGCTGTTCCCGTCCACATACTGATTCACTCTAGAACACGCACACACACATTCACACTTCCCGCTCCGCTCTCATCGCACCTCACGCGACCACTCCGCCAGCGGATATTTTAGGCACCATCTGTATAATACCATCGGACTCGCTTCTCGTTACAGCGCTGGCTATATTCTCACGTGCTCTCCGCGCCTAAGAATGGCTCGCGACGGTGACGATGCTAGCTGCCCTGTGTTTCGTCGACCACACTGAACGCCTGCAGTAGTGATTTCTTACGGATCCTGCTTCTGTGTGGCCACACCCACGTTCACCATCCCTACTCCTGTTTTGGGTCCGTGGCGACTTCAGCCGAACGCCGGGCTTCTGTCGGTAGATCGACTGCACGGGGCCCGGATCGTGATCACGGATGGCCGCACAAACTTCTCCCAAACCCCTCTTGTGTGCTACGCGACATGTCCTACGTCGCTTGTACTGTTAAACGTACATGGCCTTTGCAATCAGTCGCGACGGCCGAACGTGGGATTAACTGGGGATGGACGACGCTTGGCGCGGGATATCGATTGCATGCTTTCTGCACCCAGACGGTGGCCGGCACGCCAGGTGTGAGTGTGCGACACGGCACGTGGCACGCGGCACACGCCGTTCTAGAGCCTTCTATCCAAGTTTCCTCAGCTGACGACCCAACGTGCAAACCATGTCGCGGCGTCAGCCCGCCGTTGAAGCATTTAGTTTTGTATTCTAGACTCCAAGCTCCGGCATACACGGCCGATTTAATTTAACGCAACGCCACGGTGAAAACTCGGTGGTGTGCCCCTCCACCAGGTGCCCCTCCACCAGAGAAGATGCGTTAGATTGTCAGCAGCTTGCAGCAGCTGCCGCGAATTCCACTACATAAAAACGTGCGTGGTGATCAATCATCTCAGGAATGGTAGCGCCGTCCACATCTTCGGAGGGCGCAAGGTTGTGTTCGTCAGAGCGGAGCGTCCATTCCGTTCATAACTGTCAGGTTTCTTAATGGATGTCGTTTCCAGCATATGTCCATTAGCGATACAACGGACGTCGACTTGCGCCGAGCCGGCTATGGTAATATACTGAGTCGTCGAGATAATTTATGCTTCACATAGCTACTTTGTCAATCAGCCCCAATGTGCAATTACGCAGGCGTATTGGCGGCATTGAGCACCATGCACGACTGGCACAGAGAGGCCAATCTCCGCCTTCGATGCACGCTCGTCGTCGTCCCGTAGTTAGTCTCCGAGAAGGCGGCAGTGACTCTAACATGAGCCTTGCCGGGAAAAGCCCTCAGCACAAAGGGGATGCGAGATGTGACGTAGGTGGGGGCATACACAATGGGGATCCAAATCCTAGCTGAGGGCCGTCCAGTAGGAAATCTTGGCAGAGGAAGCAGAAGAAAAGAGGGCTAAGACCCATTGGTAATGGCCAACGTGAAGCTCGATTGCTGCGTAAGCGGGCGGCGAGTGAGAATCCCCGTTGGCATATGCTAAGGGTGATTCTTGCTCTAGCGTGAGTAAATATCGCTGCAGTTAAGAGGACGCTCAAGGCAACGCCATGCCGCGAATACCGCGTCAGTAGGATCACGAAGCCCGTCAAGATATCCGTTATGCACTTGACTGCATCGTCAAAGACTATTCTGTCCACTGTGACAAAACTTGACTGTTGAAAGCCACGAGCATGACACAATTTTGGGTGCACTGCAACCACATAATACGTCTTCTGGCGCCAACGCTAGAGTCCTGCTACTGAAGAAGCAGGGCTGACCCGAATCAGGTGCATCGTGCGCCGGATCCTGCACGAGGGCCGCATGACGCCAAAAACGGCACTAGCATAGCAGTTTGTTCTCTCTCTGACCAATACATGTTTTCTGGTAGCCTTCCGTCCCGAACGTCGCCTGCGTTCCATTCGATCCAGATGCCTGGCGGGTTGTCTCGTAGATGCACGAATGCCGATGAGCATAATGAACTCGGAAAGCAATAGACGAACTTGTCTTCTGAGAGTTCATGGGACGAGGGCATTTACAATCGCAACTGATTTCGCGGTCTTGCATAACCGTGTCTTCCGCTGTGTATTGCCACTTAGTAGCAAATCGACACGATCTAGTCCCTGGCTTGACGGCCTGACTTTCATTGCTCTTACATCTCTACTGAAAGCTCGTGCCATCGCGCGTAAAAGCTGACAGGTCTTTGAAAACGAACGACTTCGTCGAAAGACAGGCGCATGTACCACGAACATGCTGAATGTTATTACAGACTTCATAACCGGTGAAAGTGTCACCTTCGCTCTGAGTGTCCTAGTCAACTGGGCCGCAGTTCGAAAGTCGAATCGTGCTCACCGAGACATACTCAGATACGTATTCCTTTTTCAACTTTAACGTCAACGGCAGCCAGATCTGCGGAATGAAAATCATTTCCAATGATGAATACCGAGCCACTATGCCCTTGTGAACCGGAACGACCAAGGTTCGCCAACATCCGACGTTGGCCCTCCACCGTCGTTGGGTCTGAACCGACTGCCGCGTCAGCTAGCTGATGGTCGCCAGGTGACTTCTGAAGCGCGACGAGTATAATGACTAGGACAGGATACATAGGCTGCGCACATGTATCATCAGCTTGACTACCACAGCCGCTGGATCAGACTCACAATCAGCATGGCCATGCAGTCACCAATGCCTCCGCCACTTTCAAGGTTGCCCAGGGTCGTCCCCATATAGATGATCTGAAAAGGGTCTATAGGAAGAGACGAAAAGGTGTTTGCGCAAGGCTCACCCATAGCAGAGTATAGACGGCACTGGATTCGACCAGCAGGGCGATGATACGCTCTAAAACGGTTGTTTTGCGCGGCGCCTGAACATATGCACGGATCCGTCGCCGGTGACGCCTGGTGCATATTTCAGTAGACTTTAAACATCCGTGCAAATCAGAACAGGCACCGACCATGCCATTATCACGATCGTCGACGTTACCCACACATTCAACAAGAGTGAAGACGAGTACGCGAGTACGGTTATAGCCACGGCGTTGCCAATCGGCGCATATCCGAGAACGAGAGTTCGTACGCCGTTGACAGTGGCGAGAAGCCAGTTCACTATGTTGTCGTTACGCGATCGTCGAACGCACCGACGACAAGAACGCACCGAAGACCATGGTACCTAGCATCGCTGACGGGACCAGGAACGCCTTGCGATATCCATATACTACGCACGCACGCCAGAGGATGACCATGTCCCCTAGGATAATCTTCGTGAATGGATCAGCATTGTGGAGAAGCAGAGACACCGGCGACGCACATTGATACCGCTCGCCACAGCGTCCACTCCCTCAATCGCGGCAGTATTTCCAGGTAGCTTAGCGTCTACATTTCCGGTGGCCAGTATCTCTGGTGAAAGCTGGAGGTCGTACAACAGGAGCTGAACATCGATGGCCCACTCAATTAGGCTAACGATGTACATGATCAGAATTGTGGCTAGCAGAACCCTCTGCCTGGTCGAGTGTAAATTTCGGCTTCCGGGAATATAAGTAATTAAACGAGAATGTAATAATGAGTGTCGCGACTCACATAAGAACATAGATGCAGATTCCGACGAGGAGGGTGAGGATGCCTAAACGTGAACTTGGTCAAAGGTCTCCCCATTTCCCGGAGGGAAGTGGGCCACGCACCGAAAAACAGGGTCTCGAACACCTTGGGGAGAATTGTTCGGTTGATATCGTCGATGAGTCCCACAATAAGAAGAATGTCGTCCTGCGACAGCGTAGCCCTCGGGGCTACGATCGGCATCATGCTGGCCCTGCCAGGAAGGGAAATGGGAACGTTAGACCTCGCGTAGGCTGGTAAAGAGAATGAAGAGAAGGAGTGCCTAGATCATCCCCCACTGGGGTCAGCACATTTATGTACCTCCAGCATCCGTCACTCTGAGTGTCGGTGTCGCTGGATTTGGCTATTGGCAGGCTAGATCCTCACAATGATGGGGACAGTCGTTGAATTGAAGTCAGGCACCCTTTTGTCCCGTAGCATGCTACCGTCAATACTGCCTGGCGTCGTCTGGAGACCATACTCAGGTTACGCACCTTGTCGGAAGAAGCAGCATCGTGGTTGCGGGGATAAATTCAGCCCCCAATTACGAGGCGTTCGCAAGACCGATGCCCGTAGCGATCGTTTCGTGCGCTGGCTGTCTGCAACCGGACGACTCGGACGACAGATGTACAACCGCAGCACAATGACGCTACGGCGGCTGCAGCGCGTGAGAGCACAGTATGTAACTCGCGTGCACAGCTAAGATAGATGGCGGTTCACGTTATCTGAAGTACACGTTGCGCTGTGCGCATTAGGTTCCTCTGCTTCAAACAATTCACATGATCTACCCAGCCTGCATTCGTTAACTAGTCCATCTGCGCAAGGTTTTCGCGCATGTAGTCTTCGAAAATAGCCTTGTAGTTCGGGTGCCAGCGGGAAAGCGGAGGACGGCCTTCCGTGATGTCGCCCGCAGACCACATGATGCGAAGGTTGTCGACTTCACGCCGGGTCTCGTTGTCCGGCACGAGGATGTAAAAATCTCCGGAGCGGACACGGTCGAGCATGAAGAGAACCGTCTCTTCGGCGGTCCACGCACCGGGCGGTTTGACAGCGTTGTTGTCTGTGGTGTTACCTGCGAGCTTAGTCCACGTCCATCCAGGGCTAAGAGAACGTCATCAGTATGAATGCCAATGCTAGGAAAAGCGATACACGCATGAAGAGGTGAGCGGTGATGTTGCTGTGGGGCTGAGAACGCAATTCATGAGAGAGACCCTCGGTCAAACTTTTGACGGCTGCTTTGGACGCGTTGTAGGCAGTGTTGCCGCTGACAGCAGGGTCAAAGCATTGCACATCTGAAGGTGAACATCATATACGGGGGATTGGTGATGCCCTGCTTCGAACCAGTGTTGATGATGACCGACTGATTTTCCTGTGGAAGCATGTACTGTGCAATTCAGTGTTAGTTATCTAGGAGCATCCACTCGGAGCATGCGAGAGCTGGACCAAGCCGGGTTTGCGGACTCGATAGTCCGAAGCGCAAGCCAAGTGACGTCACCGTACTCGGCCACTGTCGCCGGGAGGACCAAAGGGGCGACGAGGCAGCGGCGATACAGAAGGCAGATTCAGGCATTAGAAATACGCAGAAATCGGGGAGAGTGAGTGCCCTGCTCCTTCGAAAGCTGCGAGCTCAATAATAGAGCAAAACACGGGAGGAACAACTGCTGGTCACTCTCTCGGTGCAAGCATGATCTCAAAAGGCTTAGAAGGTAAAGAAGACGTACTGGTATGAAGGTTTGCTGCATGTTCACAACGCTACGAGACGTTAGTCGAGCGAGTGTGGCAGTCGGGCGAGTCGCGTACCCAAAGATATTAACGTCGACGACCTTCTTCCAACTCTCCAGCCCAGTCCAGCTTGTCCCCCGCACACCACTGGCATCTATCCCGGACACACCAGCATTGTTCATCAACACGGCGACCTAGAGAAACGCGTGAGGTTGCTACAATTTTCCCTGCGGCCTTACACCGTCTTGCAGGCCCGATCGCAGGGCGATCTCACCTCGCCCCAGGTGTCGTAGACACGATCGCGCAGGCGCAGCACATCCGCAATATTCGATACGTCGGTAAGCTGCGCGATGACGCTCGCCTCGCCCCAGTCCTTCTTCAGCTCAGCCTCGAGCGCTGTGAGGCCAGCCTCGTCATAATCCGCAATGGCGATCTTAAGGCCGAGCCTTCGGGAGTGCGTCTGTGAGCAAAGCAGCAAGCAGAGCAGCCTACGGACCACGTACTTCGCGAGCTCGCGTGCAGCGGCGCGTCCGATGCCGTTGGCAGCGCCGGTGATGACGGCAACGCGGCCAGCGTGAAAGACAGGGTGGAGGCCCGCGTCAAGCGGTTCCATAGCCTGATCGACCTTGAACGGCGTCGTTGGAGGACGCAGCGGTGAAGGGCCTCGAGAAGACATGATGGCGAGAGGAAAGCGATGGCACTCTTTCGTCCCCAGAGTTCTCAACCTAGTGTCCCTAGCACGGACCTAGGGCAGAGCGGCCCGGTCCGGCGCCAATTCGCAATCTCGTCATACTATGGTATTTTCAGCCTCTTCGTGGAATGCATCTGCATACGGTCCAATTTAGTAATGGCACCGTAAATCCTGGTGATACAGTCGAGCCGTGTAAAAACCCTTGCCGACATCAATCCTAGCTTCATCCTTCCGTATCTCCGTATATGCAGGTATCCCATCGTCCAACACTTAGCTACTCATCGCTGCGAGTCCCCCGGCGCTCTGGATTTCATATAAGACGTCCCCCAAGGTCATCAGTCCAGTCCGCACCTCGTACCAGGTGTCCCCCTTGACCCTAAGATCACCGACTATCCCGTCGCGCTGCCGCGATACCCGCGCTTCAAGCGTACGGACATGCTCAAGCACTGGTGTAAACGCAGCTACGAAAGCGGGATCCGGCGTGAGCGGTGCGAGCGCCACGACCGTACGAAACCTACGGGAGAGCTCCTGTGCAGTGCCGCAGAGCAGGAAGCGCAAACTCACCCTCGAACGCGACGAGGCCGAGCAGCGAGAGGAGCAAGCCGTTGCTCTTCACACCGTCGGCATCCAAGACAGCACCAGCGAGGCTGGCCGGCGGTCCGACAAGCACGCGACGAGCGCGGAGTCCGTGTGCGCCGCGTGCCGACGAAGAGCTCGTCCCACGCGAATGCTTGGCAGCAGCGCGCAGTGAGTGCGACCGCGCGCTCCGTGTGGCACGCCAGCCACTGAAGCGTGCGGTGGTACTCCTCGCTGACGTGCAGTGCGGGCAGGACGCACGTGCCACCATCCATCAAGACCGAACGATGCGGCGGAGGCGGGACATGACTGCGTTGGGCTTGAGTAGGCGCTGCGCGAACGTGTGGTCGCGTCGGAGGGGGGAGCATGAAGCGGAGGTCGCGCAGGGGTGCGTCGTGATGCTCGCGAAGAAGTCGGCGAGGTCGGCCGACGGGACATTTGATCTGGCGATGATCCATATGAAAGCCTCGCTGCCCGTCGTGTTCAATCGGGAGGCCTCGACAGTGTACTCGACACTGAACGGGATTCGTCGCGAATCGGCCACGCAGAGGGGTATGGGAGTATGCGTGAGACCAGAGCGTGCTCCAGGTGCGTCGAACCTTGGGTGCGCGCATATTGAAAACATGCCCGTGCGAGACGTACTTGACAAACGTGCTCGTGAGCGAAGGTAGATACGCAGGAGGGTGGCCAACAGATGCCAGACGATGGCTGTGAAGGGTGTTTGATACGGCGTGTGCGCCCAGAAGAACGGCAAGACAGTCAAGAGAATGAAGAACGCGCCAAACGCGACCAGAAACACCAATCCTGCGAGGGCGATAGCGATGCTAACGGGGAAGAATATGACAAGGCTAATGAAGGAGAGAAAGGCGGCAGCGGCGGTCTGCAGCGAAGGGATGACTTCCACGAGGCCAGACCCGCGGGCCGTCCTTCTCTGTACAGGTATGCGCGAATGCGGCCTTGGAGGCCTGCGCTTGACTGGGGCTGGCTTCATAGGTGTATGTACCGGCGAGCCCATTGCTCGACCATGATGGCCGTAAGGGTACGAGACACGTTGAGGCAGAGACTGAGGAGCCATAGGGCACTGACAACGATGACGGAGCGATGGAAGGGCGAAGGTTGGTCCCATGTCTCGAAGAGATATCAGTGAAGGCCCGACGGTCCCGTTCAGTTGTTGTGATCTCTGAGAGAGCAAGACAACGGTTGAGAAGCTAGTGTCGGCTTGTAGGTACTTGTCATGAAAGTCGTCACAGTGGTGGAGAAAAGACCAGTATAGCCCAGCCTGTCAAGACAAACAGACGGTTGGCGAGCGGCATCTCCGCCGACTTGCGAAGATTAGAATGCCATCTGTGTCGCCCTTCCAGCTATGGACGAGCTGCTTGTCGACGTGCTCCGCCTGGGAGAGAAAGAACGACCAGCACGGTTGATGACCCCGTCATCTTTCAGACCTGCTGTAGCATGAATATCAAGCGGACAAACGTGAGAAGAGCGGGAACGCGTTGCCGTTCACCTGGAGAGTCATACGGAGAAAGATCGAATGCCTCGTCTACCGGAGGCAATTTCCTCGAATGTTCATCTGTATCATCATCGTGAAGGATTAAGTCAGACTCGTAGAGAAAGATAGGCTCCGTACCATGGCTCTCGTACGGCATGAATATCTGTTGCCTCCAGACCTCGAGATCAAGGAAACTCATACCAATGGGTGGCAATACCCACACGTGGTCGGCGTTTGCCGCAATTTCCCCACGCACTCGCGCTCAGGCGAACAACAGATGCACGAGGGGCTCCAGACGAGGGGTGCTTTCTTATGCGGTATAACTACGGGAAGCTGCACTTCCGACGTCATGTTACCGCGCATGTCCCCAGATCGCTAATCCAAATCTATATCCCACAGCAGATGTGGCACCCTGCGCTCTTCGCCGCCTACGCTAGCACGGGCCGCGCAGGTACGCGTTCGCGCGCCCACGCGGCCGTCTCTTCCGTCGCGTTCACCAGCGGGTCAAGCGGGCCCAACGCCCAGGTTCCCGCACCCTGCGCTATTGCGATCATGGCTGACGCGAGATACGTGTGGTACGGATCTCGAATGTGCAGCGTGTCAGCACGCGATCGCAAAGAGAGCGGGGCGCGAGACGACGCACCAGCGGCCTCGTCCTGTGCCTTCGCGATCCCGCCGAAGCGGTGCTGGCATCGTGCGAAGAAGCGGGTGAGCGCAACAGCATCGATGCGCTCCTTCTCGCCCATGATCTGAGGAGCTTCATCGACGGACCCGCGCGACGTGAAGGGGACATGACGCACGGCGAGGGCAGCGCCCTGCCAGAAGCAGTAGCACGCGTCAGGCACCTTGTTAGTTCGTCCCGCAAACCCGCCCGTCGCTCCGTCTTGTGTGTGCACTAACCAGCGCACCGTCTGACGGTGCTCCGCGCGCGTCAGACGCCCGGCAGGTGCGGTGTCCTGCGGGAGAAGATAAAGGGCCGCAATGGCGCAGTATGTCGTCCCGCCTTGCGTGCGCAATTTAGCTGCCGCGTGGAAACGAGGCTAGGCACGGCGACGCACCAAGCGCTTCGGCGCCGGGCGACTGCCCGTAACCGCCTTCATACGTCTGAAAGCGGGCCGTATCAAGGGAGGCGCGTTGGGGCGGGGACGAGATGACGCACCCTACAACGGCGGATGTAGTCTACCGCGCGGGTGACATCCATGCCGGACCAATCATTGAGGAAGCTGCACACAACGAATGCACAATAACACATTCGTAGGTCGGCGTCATCCGCGCCAGGCGTCGTCGTGAACCTGATCTCTGTGCTAATCAGCGCCGCTCGGGAGGACAGGGGAATGGAGGGGACAGAGCGGTGAAGTAGGATAGACGTACCCTCCATTCGTGTCCTGGCAGGCTCGCACAAAACGTACGAGTCCAGCCCTGTCCAGCCGCCTGAAGTCGTCGCGCAAGATCGCGAGCGAGAGCAGCGCGCAATACGTCATAATGAGATGCGGCGCCGACGCGTCAGTATAGCCCGGCTGCCGGACACGCGCTACGTCAGCCAGCGCAATCGGGACAAGGCCGAGAGCGTACGAGAGCATCGATGGCAGATGGTGGGGCGCCGTGCGTACTCATGAACGGGCCCGGGCGGAAGCCTGTCCCGTGCTCGCCGCCTTGCTCGTTCTGAGCCGTGTGAACACGCAACATCGCACAACAACGCACCAGCCTGCTGTGCCCATATCCACCCTCGCCATGCCTCGCGGTCCGATGCACTCAACTTCATGTCTAACGCGCTGTACACGTCCATGACGCCGAGGCAGTAGAACGCGAGCACCATCCTGCGCACCCCGTCGTCCAAGTTGATCTCGGCCCAGGAGCACGCGCATGAAGGAGGCACGCACCGTGAGCTGTCAATGTCGGTGAGGCTGGCGGGCAGCCCGGCGAGACAACGATTACAGTGTGCGACATGGCGGGACCGCTCTAGAGGCGGGATGGGCACCGGCTGCGCGGATACGTCCTCGGGAAGTGTAAACGGCTCGGGGTCTGTCGCCATCGACGTCGAGTTAGGCGGATGGTGAAGGGGACGACGGAGATGAGGGGACGAGAAGGCGCCAGCGAAGATAATTATTGCACTCTTCGAGCTTAAAGCCTAAAGCTCTTTCTGAGTCTCGGCGTGATCAACGGATCTGAAAGACAAGTGGCGGATGGCGAAACGTGCGCTCGGGCGGGGATTCGATCTCTTCCCCTGCGACCTGGTTCCATACCATCTAGGTTCTATTCAATTCTATTTCGTAGCATGATTTTTCCGATAGTAGATATATACCCTCCAGAGCCGAAGTCTAGAAGCCGAGCAGCACATCTTCAGACAATTATAACAAATTCTCAGACCTCGAGGCTCACGCTCAGACCGGCAATCCCCGTACACAGCGTCACACGTAGCAGACCAGTTCTCTCATCTGCGCTGCGGCGGCGGCTGCCCTCACTCATTTCCTCACGCCGGATCAGGGCGCTTGAAGGTGTTTGCGGGCCTAGGTCTGTTTTATTTGGTCTGCCGAACATTCGACATCATATTTGACATAGTCTTCAGTGTGCTTCCTACTGAACATCTTCACGATTCTCATACACTATCAGGGACACGCGTCTCGTGCAAGTTGCCTGCACAGGACGAAGGTACTACCTATCTAGGCGTCCGATTTACATAATTTATGCGAGGCCCCTATACAGGGGATAAGGTGTGTATGGAATCAGTCGCACGGCGCGCAGTGCAGGCGCGGACGGTGACGAGGAGCATTCAGCCGGCGAACAACACGACTCTGTCGGCGAAGGGCAGGCTTAGAAGCGGTCTCCAAAACTCAGTTCCAACCCGATGGGCTCGACAGCAGCGATATGGAGGTGTCCTAATCGAATGGTGAACACTGACCTGTCAGGACAACCGTCTGCATAGCGCCGGAATCCGAGACCGATTGTCTTCACTTCCCGCTGGCCCCCTTCTCTCGCATAGAGTACAGCGCGCTTCCTCGAGATACTCAGCTTAACCGGTCTCGTCTTCCACGTCTTCGGGGCAGGAGCGACTCCCCACAACGACGTATTCGCGAGCTCGACGGACGCGGCGCCGGGGTCGTTTACACTAGGCGGTAGTAGACGGTTTTTACGCAGCCGTACAAAACCTATCTCTGTGAGTCTTTCCCGGTGAGTGCATTATTCATAGCACCGATCACCAAATACTCACGGAGGTATCGTCGTAAGATTAGCGTAGTCTCGGCCCTACTCTTGTGCATGAACTCCGAGGGCAGGGGAGTTCAGCCGAGGATGTGGATACTAGCCACGGTAAATCAACGCTCGGTTTCTCCAGAAGCTGTTGAACAACGTTCAGGGGGTCTCGAATTCGTTTGCACGGAAATTGCGCGTGAAGTGCCAGGGAGAAAACATAGAACAAACGTTGTGCGCATGATTTCAGTCACCGAGGGGATAGAATAAACTTCAAGAATTAGGCTCTTGCTCTCCGTTACGGACGAATGCTCTCTACATTTCCCTAGTGGAAATGGCAAGGCAGGAACGAAGCGGAGAGGCGGACGAGAAGTGGCGGGAATGAACGTATGAGCCCTCAGGGCCATCGAGAGTGTCGTGGCATGCGACGTCCTGCCAAAAGCAGTAGCATGCATCGGGCGCCTGGTTCGTGCAGCTCGCAAAGCCGCCCATTGCGTCGTCCCGCGTATGTAGTAGCCAGTGCGGCATTCGACGACCCTCAGCATGCGTCGGGTATGCGGTCTCAAGGCCCGGCGGAGTGGGATGGAGGGCTGCGATGACACGGAACATCGTGCCGTTTTGTATTATGCGCACTTCGGCTGTCGCGCGGAAGCGAGGTGAGATGCGACGACGCGTCAAGCGCCTCGCCGCTGGGCGGGTGCCCGTTGACACGCTCATACGTCTGAAAACAGGCTGTGTCAATGGAGGTACAGTGGGACGAGGGTAGACTGCAGCGGTGGATGTGGTCTACCATGCGCGAGACGTCCATGGCGGACCAATTATTCAGGTGGGTGCACACGATGTGTGCGCAGTACGGCGTTCGGAGGTCGGGCGGAGTCCGCGCCCAGCGTCGCCGGGAGACTAGTCTCTGCCGATCAGTGTCGCCTTGGGGGACGGGAGAGCGAGAGAAAGAGAGGGAGAGCGGAAGAGCGGCGATGCAAGAGAGACATACCCCCGTCCGTGTCCTAGCAAGCT